>JAJOOR010013669.1:0-24955 GCA_036250505.1 Solanum acaule | reverse complement strand
TCCAATGTTCTTAATTTTCCCTTGTTTTAGAGTCTACTATTTATGTACTTCTATTTTTGTTTGAGGTTGAACGGAATGTGTCTTTCTGACTTTTTCTGCTGTTCTCATCTTCATATCCAAGCAATGGAAGAGAATGGTCACAAGAACAGCCTTTGTTGGAACAGGTTTTCCAAGAAACCTCCCAAGTTTGAGCAATAAATCCATCCAACAGTTTTATGTTGGATGGTACATCCTAGTGTATAAATTTGATGTTAGGTATTATTATTCTCTTGCTGTGAATCCAGGTAAAAGTCAGTGTAATTTGGTCGGGTCTCCTCTGCTGGAAAGGTCGTATGAGGTTAAGATGTGCTTTCAATGCTTGTTACTTTCCTTGTTCACTTAATTGCTCGTGATTCATTTCTCTCGGATGGTATGCAGGAATATAGACTCAAGTGACGAATAGTCCTGAAAATTTGTTTCAATGAAATTTTCTTTGTTTAGTATTTGTGGACAGAGGAGAAAGGGATCATTTCTCGTGTTACTTGATGTGCATAGTGATCTCTATGAATCTCATCAGAATTTTCTGATGCAGGTTCCGACAGTGATGTAGAACACCTAATGGAGTATTGAAGCAACTCTTGGAATTTACCATTCATTTATCCAATATGTTGTGTTTTACTTTCCAGTCTAATGGTAAGATTGTATCACATGATGTGTGCGTTATAGGAGCGCCCACCACCTCATGTTTGAAACTTGCCACAAACAAAGTCCTGGTTTTCAAGTGTGGAAGAGGGTGGGTAGTCGGGGTGAATCAATTATTCTTCGAGTTTTGAACTGTGGTCTCCATTAGCCCTCTGAGATTTCTCAGTTATAGAAAAGGACACAACAATCGTGTACCTTTTCAATCAACGTTTTATAAACATCAAATTCCATGTGCTTTGAGCTATATATATATATATATATCCATTTATGGTATTGCTTGTAATTGAATCTAGATGTGAAAAAATGTACGATGTGTTTTATATTGTTATTTAGTATAGCAAGAATTGAATGTTGGAAAAGGGTTAGATATGTTAACGCATTTTACTTGCTATTCACAACTTAGTTAATTTGACTCGAGTTTCAAATCACTTGTATCGCATTCACATGGTTTAGTGATTAATGAAATGAAATAGGTCGAGATAATGATAAATATTAGTGACAACAAAAAAAGTATGGAATAATTTTCTTCTATTTATTCGAAATTGTTGGCATAGTAACGACTACCCAAACTAGGGTGAATACTTATTTATATTGGATATTTGTATCAAATCAATTTTACTTACTGAAGTTAGGTGTTTTAATGTAATGAGAATAGGTACGTTGTATTTATACATACATATCATACGTTTGTTTATTTGATGGTGAACACTTGATACGAGTAAATTTTTATCTTACTTGCGTGTATATATATGATTAAGTTGACATTATTTTGCCGACCCAAACCAAGAAAAAACACAAAAAATAGCTACAAGTAGTGTGTCATTTGCCCACTTCCCTCCACTAGCTATCCAAAATACCCACCAAAGAGCACAACTCCTTTAAGATTCCTTTCTTCCCTTAGCCAAATAACTTGTTTGGTCACATTTTTGTTAAAAAAATAAATAAAATGTTTTTGAATTATAACATAAATTATTTTTTAAAAGACAAAAAGAATAATTTCCTTTAAAAATACTTTTAATATTTGAAAAATACTTGCAACAAAAAAAATTTCTCAATATAATTTTATCAGCTCAGTCGATTTGTTATCTGAATTTTTACTTTATTTGTGTAATTCAACTTTCCACCTCGGAATCCCCTCTCCCATTTACTCTGCACCCAATTTTTATTTATTTATTGAAAAATAACTAAGAACTTGGCCAAAACAAATTATATATACCAAAACTTCTCACACACACACACACACTAGAGCTCACATAATCTTGTAAAAATGGCAACTTCAATTTTCTTCTCACACCCTTTTTCTCCTTTATTATCAAAACACCATAAAATTCCAAGTCCCAAACAAACCATAGCCATAGCATATCACTCCCCCAACAAACCTACCACCAAGACTCCATTTTTACCATTTCCCACTTCCTTTTTTCCATTTCCCTCAAACCCCAGAAAGGAATTTTGGCCAATTTCAGTGGGAAGAACACAAACAGATGAAAAAGATGAAATCTTGGTGGTGGGTCAAGATTCTGCTGAATTTGAGTTATCCAAACAAAAGATTTCATCTTGGGTTTATTTTACTGGGATTCTTGGTGTTGTGCTTTATGTTCTTAATGTTGTTTGGATTGACAATTCTACTGGATTTGGAAAATCATTCATTGATTCTGTTTCTACTATTTCAGATAGCCCTGAGGTGGGTATTTTTGCTTAATTGCTTTATCTGTTCTGTTTTTTATTAACTTTTGCTGAATTGGGTTTTGAGATATTGATTTTGATTATGTTCTTTGCTTGGTTATAGTAGTTGTATAAATTGTTAGAACAGAAAAAAAAAGATATCTTTTCTGAAAGGTATAACACATAAATATGTCCTTTTAACTTGGCATATGTATGTGCGTGCGCAAGTAGACGCTTAAACTTGTATAAAGTTAAACAAGTAGACAAATGCGTCCTATGTGTATTAAGAATATTTTCTTACTTGGGGTTCCATTATTCTATTTTCTGTTTCTTAACTTTATTGGATAGTGATTATAAATTTTTGTAGTTTTCTGGAAGGGGACGGAGTTTCCACTTCTTCCTAGCTCATTTGCACTCCTCGTAGCACTTCTGCCAAAGCTTAGTTATTTTTCATATGCATATTTTCTTATAGTAGTGTTCCAGCTCCCCTTTACTATTTTACCGCTTACCTATATCCTCTTACTGATATAGGTATTAGGTAACTCTATCCACCAAGCGTTAGGCAAATAGGAAGAGATTATCAAACTCTTCTTTGTTTTTGGCAGCTGTCGGGATTTAAACCCTGGTCTTCATTCTAGTCTCAGTGACCGCTAGCTCACACCCTTGTGCGACATCACCCACTGATTGTTGTGCTATAAATTTTTTTGACAATGAAATGTGGCTCAAGACTTTTAAGTTCTGCTATCTAGGCTTTAGCATATAATTGAGCCGAGGGTCTATTGGAAACAACCTCCCTACCCCGCAAAGGTAGGGGTAAGGTTTGCGTACATCGTACCCTCTCCAGACCGTATGTTGTTGTTGTAGACTAGCATATAAATTAAAGGTGGCAACATTAGTCATCCCGGGCCTTTGTATATTAAAAATCAAGAACTAGTTTAATCTATCGGCACTTAGAGATTGAGCTTGTAAGATCAAGCTTTTAAGCTTTATGGAGATGAGAAAAAGATAGATAAAATCTTAGTCTGCAAACTTTTATTTGTAATAATTTTGTTAAATTCTTTTATTGATTTCAATATTGTTATTTTCTTCTTTATTTGTTTGTCACTTGGTGTTAGTCTTGTGTAGTTACTTTGGTTAATTCAAACGAAATTATGAATTGGTTTACATTCAAGACTTTTACAGGGGGAAGCTTTTGTTAGTATAGTTTTATCAAAGAACTCTATGAGATACCAATTAATAGTCAAATAAGAACCAACTAAGGAAGGTCGATTTGAAGTTGTTAATCTCCTTAAAACTTTTAACAGCTGCATGATGTTGCTTATGTTTGGGCACATGTAGAGTAACATAATGTCTTCGCCTTGCAATGAAGACTATATAGCCTTGATAATTCTCGGAAAGTATTTATTTGTTCTGGTTCATTCTGTCACTCTTCTTGTCTTAATAATAGGCAAGAGACACATTAAATTCTCGATGAATCATATTGGCCAACATAAAGTTGTCTTGATTTCTTTTCTGTTGCTTCTTTCTTTGTATACTTGTTATTTCGCGTCCACTTTTGCTTTCTTGGTAACCAGCATACACTATATAAATTTTTCAGTTCGCGTACCAAATTTTCTGCTTTCTGAGAGTTTATCCAAATGTTTCTATGCAGATTGTAATGCTTTCCCTTACCTTGATTTTCGCTATAGTCCACAGTGGTCTTGCTAGTTTTAGAGACAAAGGTGAGGAACTCATTGGAGAGCGTGCTTTTCGTGTATTGTTTGCTGGGGTGTCTCTGCCATTGGCAGTCAGCACAATTGTGAGTTTCTAGTCTGCCATGCAGAAACTGAGAATTTAGTTTGTTTGTTTTTTTGTTAACTTTCATAATTTTATGGTGCAATGCTTGATAGATGGAAATTTAACATAACGAAAGGTTCTTATGATGATTTACAGGTGTATTTCATTAACCACCGATACGATGGAGTGCAGTTATGGCAATTAAACAGCATTGCTGGGATTCATGAACTAGTTTGGATTTCTAACTTTATTTCCTTCTTCTTCCTATACCCGTCGACATTCAATTTACTAGAGGTAGCGGCTGTTGACAAACCCAAGATGCATCTTTGGGAAACTGGGATTATGAGGATTACCAGGCATCCACAGGTAAATGCTCAACTTTCACTTAAATGTAACCTACCGTTGTACAAGATACCGACTGAATGATTTCATAATGTGCCTTGTCCTGAAACACCAATGCCTACTTTAGTTTCAAATCTCTTTTCAAATTAAAGTTCAACTGTGGATTCAAACCACTTCACTTTGTACCTCGTATTATGTTTGACTTTTCCAGGATATGAAACTGGGGAGGGTAGGATGTACGTACGCAGACCTTACTTCTACCTTTGTGGGGTAGAGAAGTTGTTTCCGATAGACTCTCAGCTCAAAAGAAGTGTAATCAAAGTAGATAGGAAGAAAAATAATGACAACAAAATAGTGAGATATACAAAGCAAATGAGGCAACAGGTAGTAGAAAAAATTGAAGAATAAGTACTACTAAAGAAGGAGGAGATGAGAAGAGGAGACTAGCCCCCTTCCTCTCCCACATAAAAGAACAACACTCGGCTATCTCATACCCTTCTACCCTAATACTTGACCTTCATACCCTCCTATCTAGGTTCATGTCTTCAGTAAGCTGAAGATTAGACCTCCGGTTCTTCTATTTTTCCAGGATATGACATAAGTACTATGACAGAGGACATTTAGAGTCATGATTTCTATTCATCATTTCTGTAGGGTTCAGGACTTCTTTTTTTAGGCTTTTCGTGTATTTCAGTCTGATATTTAAAATTATATTTCACTTTTGATTCTTAGAATCAAGAATTGGCTCTATCGGTCAATGGTTTTCTTTGAAGGAGTTAAATAAGGTGTCACAAAGAATAATATCACAAGAAATGACGGGCAGATGTTGCTGCAGAACGAGTCTGTACATGCAAGGAGGTGAAAGTTTTTGTAATCCCAGTTCTGCTAATACATATAAGGAAAGAAACCTACCAAATTGATGAAGCTGTTCCATAATTGAGGATTTAGTAAAAAGGAATCATCTCAAGTCCTAAAAATCGAGAAAATAAGTGTCTTTGTGCATGTGTGTTACACCACAATCCAGTATTTTTTTTCTTTTATTTGCTGTCTCATTACTTGGTATAAGTTATTCCGTCTTTGGTAGCTAATTGAAGCCTCCATTCCCCATATTAGCTGGTTGGGCAGGTGATATGGTGCTTAGCTCACACGCTGTGGATTGGGAATTCAGTTGCAGTGGCAGCCTCAGTAGGTTTGATAGGACATCATCTGTTTGGTGCCTGGAATGGGGACCGGAGGTTAGCTATACGATATGGTGAGGCTTTTGAAGTCGTGAAGAACAGAACGAGTATCATTCCATTTGCAGCTATTCTTGATGGTCGCCAAAAGTTGCCTGAAGATTTTTACAAGGAATTTATCAGATTGCCATATTTATCGATAACAGCATTGACATTAGGTGCTTACTTCCTCCACCCCATTATGCAAGCTGCCAGTTATCGGCTACACTGGTAGTAGCACTGATGTTACATAACTCGTTTCCATACAAGAAATCGCGACTACGAGTTGTATATTTTTTTCCCAATATATATAGGTTACTGTTGTCTATTTAACTACTGTTGGAAAACAAAGAAAGAAAGAAGAGTAATAGAAAGGATTCTGTTTAATGTGTTTGAAAGTAAAGTTCCAACTTTTGTTTCCCTTCAAATTCTATATGGTGTAAATCATGATATATGTCCTTGTTATTCCAATTTATATATATATGAAGGGGTACACTCAAATGGTATCAGAGTTCTCGAGTTTGAGTTATGTTAATGAATTATTATTTTTTATTGGACGCGATTTATCTCTGTAGATGAACCTGCCTGGTGTAAACTTGGATTACTCCATTTAGCGGCTTCAAGTACCAAATATTTAACTAACGGCAATAGTTTTCATAAACTTATTATGTCTGAAGAAATGATTCATCAAAATAACGAGTTATCATTAACATCGCCACATCTGAAATCGTCAAATATTCAAAAGTTTCTCAAATTAATTCATCTAGTGAACTTCAGATATCGAATGATTAAAAAAATGATGCAAATAACAATAATTTTATGGTTAGACAAGGCCTACCTAAAAGGAGCAAGTCAGCTTGGACCAAATCCAAAAATGAAAAAAGAGAATTTTTTATTTTATTTTTTAAACTAAACACTCTATTCCACTTCTGGTGTTGAGGAAATATCAAATAAAAGTACACCAAATTCTTTTGACTTTTTTCTTTTTTTACTTTTTGTGAGAATGAAGAAATACATGTGGCCAATTTGAATGATATTTTATATATAAATTCCCTTTGGATTTACTCTTCCTCATGCAATGTGATTGGAAGAGTAGGGAATGAGTAGGTTCACTTAGGACTTTAAAACTAAAAAGGAAAGATTGTAGAAGTATCCTTTAGAATGACTTGACATGCTCCACTTAAACCAATCTGAATAAATTTCTCACCCGATGTTCGATACTAGTATTAAAGTTTCATCAAATCTAAATTCATATCGAAAAGTTTCTCAATAAGGCAACTCAGCATCCAAGACTCAAATTCAAAATTCTGATTATTATCAACAAATATATACTTCTAATACTTTCTATAGGAACCTTTTTAATGTGGCATACATACATCACTCACTTAAAAAGAACATACAAGTCATATGTCACCACCAAAAATTTATGGTACAACAGTAACTACTTCATCGTTCTTAATTAGAAATATTATAATCGCGCTTTTGGTATAAAGTCGCTTTTGATAAGCAACGTTTTACCCCACAAAGTGAAACTTTATATTGATCGGAACCCAAAATAAATACCGAAAAAGTACCACTATATATAAACCATGTAACCACCCCCCTCCCTCCACAAACAAAGACTTCATGGGGATGGAGGATTTGGTTAGTGTGCTTTGTTTATTTCATAAAAATTGGACAACATTGGGTTGAGTTGCACAGTTTAACCAACTATATTATATCCACTTTATTAAGTTTCTAACCCACTCCATCATTTCAATAATATTCTCTTTTTTGCTTTCTAATTTAATGCCACATTGCCACCAACCTACTTTAATATTGGGTATGTCTTACATCTCTATAACTAAAATCATTCTAACTTCTTATTTAAGCCAATTGCTTAACACATCTCATTATTATTATTATAACTCTCTTTCTATTTATATATATATCTTCTCAATATTTGTGATTTATATGCTATAATAATTCACTATTGATTTCATATGCTAATTAGAAGAAATATGAAGGAAAAATCAGTAGAGAAGTTTTTCATTTTGCCATTCTTTATAGGGTGTGGTTCTGAGTCAAGTGTTGGAGTGACCAGCCAACTTGAGGAAACCAAGAATTCATCACCAAAAATAAGTATGGTTTTCTCCCCTTTCATGTCTCAACCCCCCCACCCCACCCCCCTTACCCCATATTTTGTGAACTCGGTAAATTCTGCTCAAACTTGTATACATAAAGAATGTTATTTGAATGTGTCTCACATTCAAAGGCCAGATTTAGAATTTAATCTTTACGAGTTCTGGATAAAAGAAAAACGACTTTAAGTATTAGTGATTGATTCTTAGTACTCAAGTATCTTTTTGTATATGTTGTTCTTCTTTTTATCTTTTTGTAACATTGCTACTTTAATTTGTGTGTATGGCTTATTCAAGAAAGACAAGAAGGAGAAGAGAGCTCATCAAATGTAAAAATGAAGAGCTTTTGGGGATTTTGGGCCATGACAAGACCAAGATTTTCACAAAATGTGCAAAGATTGAAAAGGCATTTCAAAGGTTTTTCACTACTATTTGGTAAGTAATAAGCTATTGTCCATTGTATAACTTTCTATTTGTAAGATTTCTTGTTCTATCTATACTTCCCCACTTGTCACAAATCCAAATTCATACAAAAACAAAACTAAAAAGGTCAAATACTTGCCTGATCTTCTTAAAGTTGTTGCCCATTTTTATTTAGACACATTAACTAAGATTTTTACCGATAAAACACTTAATATACGACTGATATGTGCCTATTGAATGTCAATTATAGTATATTTTACTTATAAGTCCACAACAACTGATGGAGATCTAGGTCGAGAGGAATGAGGCTCATATGAAACAAATTCAAAGTCCAATTACATAATATAGTTGTTACATCAAAACTAGGTGTTTTCTATAAGACATACCAAGTAAAAAAACTTCATACATCATCACACTCAACTCCAAATGAATTGTGTCACAACAACTTGAGGCATTCAATAGATATATTTCAAACATACAACTATACAATCATACATCAGAATCGTCTAATAAAGTATGATCTTAGCTGAAATATCTAATTGAAAATTAACAATTTCTTTAGATGATCGTCTATATAATTGACTTTTCAAAAACTCTAGCTCAATAGATGATAATGATGATTGTTCACACCGTACAAAAAGATAACAATGCATATAAAATATTCCATTACATACTTAATATCTAACTCCAACACTAAAAAATCATATCGCAAGCCAATAACTCATTCCCTCAACCAACATAGAACACTAGTAACAATTTTCAACACTATCAAATTTCACAATCCAATTTTATTCTCTCCTTTTTTTGCATTTTTTTATCCTTATATTTGCCTCTTTTTTTTTGCAGCGCAAAAAGCCAAGGTAGAGGAAGAGGAAACGGAGATAGAAATAGGATATCCAACAGATGTGAAGCATTTAACACACATAGGATGGGATGGATCAACAACAATAAATCCAATTAAAGGATGGGAAAATTTAAAACCTCCTGAAATTATTTCTTTTCGATCAATTTCTATTAAACAATTTGAACTTGCTATGGCTGCTCAAGCTGGTGAACCTATAGATGTTATTAATACCAATAATTGTGCTTGATTTTTTGAATTTTTTTTTTTGTAATTTTCTCTTTGCTTTTCTATTAAATTCTAAATCAATTTGTATCTTTTTCTACTTTTGTTGAGGATACAAATTAAGTGATATTTCTTTTCTGATTTTCCTGTTGAATTTTGATTAAATTTGAATTCATATCGAAAAGTCCCACAATAAAGACGCTTGCTAACAAAAATAACCCCATAAAGGCTAACGAAAAAATGACTCCACATAGAGTTGGTTAATAAAAGTGACTCATATGGTTTCCTTAATTAAAATGACTCCATATGGTTTCGTAAAATGACTCCTTGTTAATAAAAATAACTCCATATGATTTCGTTAATAAAAGTGACTCTGTGTTGAACATAAAGTAAAATTTTCTAACAAAAGTGATTTCGTATAGAGTTCGATAACAAAAATGACTCCAACCATATAGCAATCACTAATAAAAGTGACCTCCATATAACATTCAAACTAACAAATAAAAAAAAGAGTTTGCAAAACTGGAATTTGAAAATCTTTAAAATAATTAATTCAAAAAAATGAAAATCAATCAAATTCTTCACCCATCTAAAAGAAAAATAGAAATATTTTTGTGTATATGTATATATATATTGTAGGCACCATAGCGAGCCAAAAGTTGATTGAAAAACAAAACAATGGCTTTCTGAGATGCCTAACCCTTTTTGGAGGTTTTTCTATTAGATCTTCTTATAAACTATAGTATAAACAGCATTTTCCGATACATATTTTCATGAAAATTTACCTCAAAAACAAAATTTTGAGGTTTTCACAATGCATCGGCCAAACGCTGCTTGAAGAGGATCTGTAATTATTATTTTTTAGGGTTTGCTCTACCCATTATATATAGAAGATGATATCAATTGGAAGGGGAAATGATTATTGGGCTTAATCCAACTTGAAATATTTGGGCTTTATTTGAACTAGTTTGGAAAAGTTTCAGAAATAACACTATTTACATTTATATTTGTGAAAAATAACCGAGATTTTGCTTAATTACGAAACGAAGCAACATTTTACATTATGTTCATATAATAAATGTATTTGCATGTATATAATATCTCAAATTGAGGAATACACTTTATCCTCCTTCTTCTATTGTTCTTAGACTGATCTCTCAAACTTTATAAAAGGAAAAGACGTCGGCTTTAAAGATTCAATCTTGCCTTCACTCATCAATGCTTTTAATAAGAGGAATGTCTGAAATGCTCGCACACATAAAAATAATGAAATACATTGTATTCACATGCATATAAAGTATCTTTGTCGAAATGTGTCCATATGAATAATAACTTCAATCATGTATGCATGAATGACAAACAAAAATAGCTATAGTATAAGTAAAAAATGACTAAACTCAATCGGTTGAGATTCAAGCAATGAACTTCAGTCTTAATTCATAATAAGTGTTTTAAGTTCAAACAAAAATGATTGAGCTTTCGATCTTCAGTCATATATGTCTAAATTTCAACCATATGAAACTTTAGACACTATACATCTGAAGTTATTCTAAAATAAGTAGACTTGCAAATTTTACTCACTTCGAATATGACTTAAACGATGATCCTAAAATCGGGTATTTGTGAATATCTTCGTCTCTAGAGTGGGCCTTTTGGACTAAAAATGGGCCAAGAAGCCCAAATGTTCATACAACTGGGCCAAACACAAACCCGAACTGGCCCAATATCCCAAATCAATCCAAAATTGACGACAAATCGATCTATCGTTAGATCAAAGAACTGTTGCTAACAGAAATTCAACACAAATTATTGATTTTTTTCCAGATTTTGCTACAATTCAATCTCAAATCTCGATATCTACAGGTATTAATTTCAGCTAAAAAAAATCTATTTTTTGTTAAATTTAATGTAATTTTCTACCATTTTTGACTTGATTTTTTTTTTTTCAGATTGCATTTGCACTGTGAGATCAGGGACGAAAATGGGTTTTTTGGTGACAACGCTAATTTTTGTGGTAGTGGGTGTTATTGCGTCTCTATGTGCCAGAATTTGCTGCAATAGAGGGCCTTCTACTAATCTGTATGGTCAAATTTGTTTAATTTATCTTTGTTTCCTTTAAATTTGTTCATTATAACTTGCTTAGGGTTTGTTATGTTTGTTGTTTATGGAAAAAGATGAAATCTTTGCATAGAAAGCTGAGTTATTAATGTTGAGTTTGATTTATGGTATTATAATTCTGGATTGTTGATATAAAGTCCGTATTACTGATGTGGTTGTTTCGTTTCGATTTCATTGCTTGTTGTTATTGTTTTAGGAGTTGTTTAGTTTGTTGTATAAGAAAAAAAAATCATTTTTTTGGCAATAGAACTTTGCTTTAGAGCTCTGAGGGCCGGAGCTACGGTCTTTTAAGTTTATGGATTTTGAATTCTAGAAAAGATAAGCTTAACAGGTTCTGAATAAGTTAGTTATACATATCAAAACACAATTGAGCTGAATTTACTGGGTTCTGCCGAACCTGTAGGAAGAACAATAGCTCCTCCCCTGTTATGCATCTATAGAGAAAATGTGTAATCCTTTTGGGGTGGGTGGGAGGGGTGTCAGTATTGTGTTTTGTGTTATGCTTCGTCAGTGCTATCAGCTATTTCTGTTCGATCGTTCTTCTAGGCACTTATAGTAACTGTATGTTTTTAATCCAGGTTTCTTTGTTTTCTAGTGTTTGATGCATATCCAGGTCAATGACTATTATATCTGATGGATAGTGATTATATAATTTTATCATTACTATGTATCATGGAGATCTTGATTGTTCTTTTTGCTATAAAATTTAATTGACTTGTATAGTGTTTCATGATTCAGATATTTTAGATGACGAAAGAAACAAATGCAATTGTACTTGAAAATGCAAATTGCGGTTTTTGTCGGTCCGCTGTTTAGTTTTGCTAATTTTGTCTTAATTACTCTACTGAGATCTCCAGGATCCAACCCATGATGCATTAAATTCTAAGCTAGTGTCTTTCCGCTGAAATAGTTTTGGTCTCTGTTTCTAATAGCTAATTGAATTTGTGATGCAGGTTACACTTGACATTGATCATCACTGCTACAGTATGCTGTTGGATGATGTGAGTTTGCCTCCCTCTTCTCTCTGTCTCTCTCTCTCTCTCTCTCTTTCACGCACACAGACAAACACAGACACGCCTGTGCGCTCGTGTACACATTTACACATGCACAAACATGTACAAAGTAAAGCAAAATAAGACATAACATGATACTATTTCCTCAAAATATGACAGCATGAGTTCACGTGTTTGACTTGAAGCCTGGTAGTAGTAAGATGTTTCCCTGACTTTGCTTTGTCATGTTTCCTGTATTTAATCATTTGATGTTGAAAGGGATTACATAATAGAGAAATTACTAGTGCAAAGTGTGGGATACCTATAAGATTATCTTTTTGCTGAGGAATTTTACGTTTTGTTTGACTAGTTGAACATAGTGCTTGTGCTATTACATCTGCTTGACTTCCTCATAAAGTATGAAATATATGCATAATTGTGTGTTTTATATCTGAACCTACTCTCAGAGGCTTAAATATTTTTCGATCAGGTCTGTTGATATATAATCTAAATTTGGAAGTGTCTTAGTTGACTTTTCTGCCGAAAAAATTCATTTGTAATGTCAACAACTATGCTTTGTGAATACTATCCTAGCCTGACAAATCCTTATAGTTATCTAATTTTGTCTTATAGATGAAACATAGAAATGCTTCTTTTTTGATCAATGTGATGTAGATTTGCTATATATATTCCATACTTTTGAAGTTTCTCATTTTGGAGAGTAAGAAATGTGCTGGAATTTATATATGAACCTATGCTGCTTGGACTCTCCAAAGATGTTGTCACAACTCACACCTGTGATCCTCCAAAGGCAATGACCGTCGCACACCCAGTGATATTTTTGAAGAGTCTGAGCAACATAGATATAAACTTTGATGCTTATGTGATTGACAAGAGAGGGTAGCTCAACTAGAAAGCATCCTCCACCTCCAATCTTACAGTTTCAGTTTGAGTCAACATGTTACCATAGCCAAAAAAAAAAAAACAGAGATCTCCCTCCTTCGTGCGACGTCATTATTTATCTCTCTTACTTGTCATTAGATGAATGCACTTGTAACGATTTTCAATGTTCTCTCTCATGGGTTCATTATTTTTGTAATTTTCTTTTCAAGAATCATGGGGCTGTCAACTACTTTGCTTCTCTGTATTGGAAGATGAAACATGTTCAATTTTCATTCATTCGTCTTGATGCTTGTCTCAAGACTTTCCCGGATGGGAAGTGGGAACTACCATTCCTTCACACACACACAAACATACACAGACTCTCTCTCTCCCCTTGTCCTCCTGCTTTATGTGTGTGAGGGAATCGTAGTTCTGCTAAGCGGAGAGTGCTAATTTTGCTTGTCCTTGATAAGCTTCTGATCCAATGATGAAATTTTATTGTTGCTATATATGTTCTTTTTTCTTTTTCACGATAAGAAATGTTTTTATTCTCGACTTTCTAAAGAATAGGGGGGATTGGCTCCAGTTCCTTTTCAATACTATTTCCAGTTCATTTTATATGGGGGTGTTGGACTGTACACGGAGGCTAAGAAAGAAAGACTACCTTTTAGTACATACCAAAAGTACCATTAGAGCTTGTGGCATTGAATATAAGAGCATGTCAGTAGGGGATAAAAAGTTTTAACGGTATAAAATTTTCCCATATAGAACTGTCACAAGTCTTTCACTTAGGGTAATGATTTTTAGTATCACATGTAATAGTAATACAGTCAAATCTCTCTATATCAACATTTCACTATAACAATCATATTTTCTGGGGAATCGGTCTTTATGTATCAGGACAAATGATGTTATTATAGAGAAGTTTGACCGTAGTAGAAGTCGTTATTGCAAGTTACATGTACTGGAGTAATAATTCTCTATTTGCTATTTTCGTTGTTAAATTGGGATGTAGCATTCAACAATGAGAAGAAAACTCATCGTTTCATGTGTTTTTTTTTCTTGAATAGGTGGGCAATCGTGTACCTTGCGCAGCTGAAACCACTCATCGTTCCAGTTTTGAGTGAAGGAGAATAAAACGCTCTCGGAAGCCCTGGTCGTGTATTTTTTTGTGGATTATTTGAGTGAAGGGAAATACTTGAAGTCACATTTGTATCACTATTTATGTGCTTGACAATGATGCAAGACACATTTGATTTCATATTTTTTGTATAATGTTTACAACTTATTTTCTAGTTTCACCTCATTTAGGGTGTCTTCTTTATAAGCTTGGACTACATTAAGTATCTTATTGAAGAAAACAATAAGCAAATGACATTTGTCGGTGAGAGTTCATATAGCCAACCTCATCTCATTTGAGATTGAGGCGTAACTATTGTTGTATTTGTCTAAACTCTTGGTCATGAACATATTATTTCAACTTTTTGTAATTGTTATAGATGTGTCAATACAATAACATATTTGTTGTAACATCGAGTGTGGAAATTTTTTTACCTGGTGAGATCGAAATCGCAAGAGTGAAGGAAGATGGAAAAGTAAGGAACGTGAGGTCCTACTTGTTGAAACTTTCTAAAACACAAACTGTATTAATATTTTTATTGTCTGCTTACTTTAAAGTTGAAAAGAAAACAAACCAAAACATATTTTATTATATTGTCATATGTTCAAACTAGAGCTCCAAAAATAAAGTTAAAAATGATTAAAAAAAAAAAACACTTTAATAGTTTTTTATTGATTTACTTTGGCTAGTTTACACATGCACAAAATAAATTTGATGATTTGAGAATGAACACATGTGGTGGATTTAGATAAGTAGATTTTCCATCCATTTTAAATAAAAAAAGCTTAACAACTATACGAATCACGACTGAAGAGGACCAAATATATCTCTGAATTATTTAAAATGGGTCAGACACTGTTGTCGAACCATACAATGCTACACTTTCTGTCACATATCCCTATTTTAGTCTTCTGTTAGAGTGAAGGGCATATGTGCTCTAGTTTTTTAACGGCAGGGGCATCAATGTCCCAAAAGTATGACAGAGGGTATCCGAATACCATTTACGATAGTTCAAGGATATTTTTTTCCTTTTTCTCTTAAAAAATTATCCTATCAAAATTATGATTTAAAATATTTTTTGCATCGATAGTCATTATCACTCTAATAAAAGTTTTTCTTATGTAAATATAATTTAGAAGTTTATTTGCCCTATTCTACACTTTTTTATTTTAAGATGAAAGAGAACTCGATCATACCCTCTTAATTGAATATGACTCAGATGCCTCGGTTCTATTAAGACTTGGAAATTGAATTCTATTTCGTAAGAGCATTTATGCCTCATAAGATGATAAATCTAAAATATTCGCAACATAAATTTAAAATATAAAGAAATAAACAGACTAACAAAATAATAAAATTCAACTGTATATATTACTTTACAATTTAATAATATGACCTACTTTTATTCATATGACTGTGATCATCATTTATTGGTAACAAGTTGTATTTATAATATCTAATTGCCAACTAGATGAATCTGCGATAACTTATCTACTAACTAGAAAGTCCTTATGTGTATATATATGTTGCCTAAATACATAGGCCTAATTCATCGGTAGTCTCTTAAAGTTGATATCAATTTTTACTTAGATATCTTAATTAAGTTTTGTTTATTTTTGACATTTCATGTCATATTGCACCGTGTCATTTAACATAAATATATAAGGTATGTGTAACACACTCGCCGATGACGTGTTGACAAATTAAATAAAAATACGTGGTATGTATATTAAAATTTTTTTTTTTAAAAATGATATTTTAGTAGAAAGAAGAAGTAGCCAATGACTAAATGACATGTGGAATTTTTATACACAAAAAAATTAAAAAATAAAATAACCCAACCCGACCCAGATCATCTTCTCCGCCCCACCCACCCAGATCATCTTCTCTGCTCTTCCCCCACCCACCCAACGTCTTCCCCACCTCTATCCACCCTAACCCCAACCCCTTCCCCACCCACATTGTCTTCTCCACCCCTCTCCCACCCCATCCATCGTCTTTTTCAAGATTTGTGATTGAAGTGGAAAAAGTGCTAAGAAAGTTTAGAAGTGACTAGTCATGCCAGGCACTGTCCTAAGAAATTATTCGTGAAATATTTCTCCAGAATTAAACAAATCTTTCCTATTTTAAATAGAGGATACAAGAATCAACAAATTAATTAATATCAACAAGTTATTAGCGAAAACACGGAATAATAAAGCCAAAATAACTACTTAAAATAACCATAAGAAAAGAAATCATGAAAAGGGGAGATCCTGCAGAAAGTTGGTCTTTTCACAATTTCCTAAATGAAGAAATGAGAGGATTTATAGTGGTAGAAGAAAATGGTATCATGACAAGTGGTCTTGCCATTTGTCCAAATTAATGCAAAGAGACATTTGGATGTAAAGGTCTTAAGAGATGAAGTAAAAATCTTATCTTAACAAAAGTAATTACTACTTCATTTATTCAGACTTATTTAATAAGTTATAAAATAAAATAAAATAAAATTACTACTTCATTTTTCCAAGTTATTTTTCCAATACATCTTAATTATTTTGACTTCGTAAATACACTTTAAAAATAAATTCATTTGAAATAAAACAAATAAATTAGTAACTATACTAAAAGCTAACCGACCACTTTAATTTAATTATCATATACTATAGAAATTAGAATTCTCAATATTTTCCAGTCAAAATTCCAAGCCAAACATGCCTTTATTCCCCACCCCCCTTATCCACACCGGCCGTGGCATCACACAAATCAAATATATATACACATATACACACCATATATGAATCAAGAAAATCCATATACACCTCTCTCAAATATCTCTCTTACTCTTTCACTTCATTTCTTCAAATATCTTTAATCATCTGGTATTCGAAACTCTTAACTATTTTTCATACTGTCCACAACACTTATATTACCAAATCCAAATATGAAAATATCTACATTTTCAAGTGAGTTTTTACCTAAGTTATGTTTGGTCAAAGGAAATGAGGTGAAATTAGCAACATCAAGATTGATACTATTGGCTTCTACTATGCCTACTACTATGACTGCAACATTTAGTCATAGTAATATTAGTAGTAATATTAATACTACTACTACTAATAATAATAAATTGGCTACCATGTGGAGAGAAATTCAAGGATCAAGAAATTGGAAAAATTTAGTGAATCCATTGGATACACTTCTACAAGAGGAGATTATTAGGTATGGTGAATTTATTGTTGCATGTTACAATGCATTTGATCTTGATCCAAATTCAAAAAGATACTTGAATTGTAAGTATGGAAAAAATAGTATGTTGAGTGAAGTTGGGTTAGGTAAATCAGGCTATCAAATAACAAAGTACATTTATGCCACTACAAACATCAATGTTTTATCAATTGGTCAAAATTCTTCATCATCATCTAGTGGAAGATGGATTGGTTATGTTGCAATTTCAAGTGATGAAGAAACTAAGAGATTGGGCAGGAGAGATGTGCTCATCACATTTCGAGGAACGGTTACTAATCCTGAATGGATAGCAAATTTGATGAGCACATTATCTCCTGCCCATCTTGATCCTAGTAATCTCAGGCCTGAGGTTAAGGTTGAAGCTAGATTTTTGAGTTTGTATACCTCGAATGAGGGTGAAAAGTTTGGCCTAAGAAGTTGTCGCGAACAATTACTTTCTGAGATAGGGAGAGTAATAAATATGTATAAAAACGAAGAAATGAGTATAACTATTGGTGGACATAGCATGGGGAGTGCATTGGCCCTTTTACTAGCCTATGACATCGCGGAGTTAGGGTTGAACAAAAATGCAACCACAACAAGATGTGATCAACTATATGAATCATCAGTATCAGAGTCAGTATTAGAGTCAGTATCAGAGTCAGAAAGTAACAACATATCAGTTACAGTATTTTCTTTTGGAGGTCCTAGAGTTGGTAACTTGGGTTTCAAGGAAAGATGTGAAGAGTTAGGTGTAAAAATATTGAGAATCGTCAACGTGAATGACCCTATTACAAAACTTCCTGGAGTTCTTCTGAACGAAAACTTTAGGGTTTTTGGTGGGAGATACGAGGTACCATGGAGTTGTTCATGTTATACTCATGTTGGAGTTGAAATCTTGTTAGATTTCTTCAACATACAAAATCCTTCATGTGTACATGACTTAGGAACTTATCTCAATTTGCTCAAAAGTCATCATCATCACAAGAGCTTGCAAGTTCAAAGAGAAGAAGAAGACATTGATTTCTTTAATATAGCAAAGGAGTTTTTCCTTTCAATGCTTTACTACGGAGAGTTTTTGCCATTCATTTGGTGATGTTGACTAAAACTTAATCTCAACTTTCCTCAAAAGTAGTGCAAAATTCGTATTTCTTCTAGAAATCTTTTAATTGTATCATATAAACTAGAAAGAATTCGTTCTGATAATTGATTATGTATTTAAAGTAGGCTATTTCGTCCTACCTTTCTAATTTTTCTGTCCTAACAGCGTTCGAAGCCTAACATCCTTGCAAGCTTTGGATGTAGAATATACATAAAGAGTGGTGTCAACATAAGATAAAATTGACGTGTAACAACTTTCCATCAAGCTAGGTAACATGATAAATAGAGCAAGAACTTGTTATAACTAATTAAGCTATACAAATAGTATTAAGAAAAATTATATATCGTCAGCATATATAATTTAAATTCTTATTAATAATATGGGGTTTTACGACATGATTACTTTTTCTCCTACCAAATCAATATAAATCAAGAATATTACAAAATCAAGATTCTCGAATGTGTAAAGATTCGAACTTTAATTTGTTCTAGTTCAATTTATTTAATTCTTTCCAACATTGTGGGAGGATGAAATAATGTGAATTTTGCATTTTTACAATTACCCCAATTGAGTTACAAGATCTTTGAACTTAGAAAACATTAATAAACAATAATAATTAGAGTGCGGTTATATTGATGACTATTGACTACGTTATTATTGTTGTGAAACTATTCTTTTTTTTCGTTGATAATTTCTCTTTATAGTTCATACTTCACTTATAGGATTACACTAAATATATTGTTATTGCATTCAAAGTTTAGCGATGCGATATTACAATAATAAAATCCAAAACATGAAGCCAAATCCCCCCCAAAAAAAGAAATAAAATCACCGACAACTCAATCTGGGTGGGGGGGGGGGGGTAGGCTGGGTTGGTGGAAGTATTAATTAGTTTTCTACTTTAATTAAGAAAATTATTGTTTTAATTTTTTTAACCAATTAATTTTTCGATTAAACATGAAAAAAGAAGAAAATATTTTATTTTATTATTAAAAAATAATTTCATATGTAGCAAACACCAGTCACATCAATCCTTACTCTTTGTTTTTCCTTGCAAGTTTTTTTATTTTACTCATAAAGACTATATGTATGAAAAACACATTAAAAAATGTTATATTAATCTAATTTCAATTTGTATTTTAAATTTATATCCACTTGTTTTTCATGTTCCAATTAGAGTCGAAGATCACGTCAATAATATAGATGACTATAAAGTGTGGGAATTTTTTGAATTAATATTATTTTTAAATAAATCAATCGCTAAAAATAAATGCGACTGAATCTAAATTCGAGAGTATATGTTGCTTTAAAATAAGGGACATAGAGCTTTTAAAAAGGAATAACATAGACATCATTTACATCACTTTTCCTGCCATATTAAGTTTCTTTTTTATTGTCTTTTTTTATTAACCACCACCATCTAATTAAGTTAATTCTATATTCCATTTGCTTTTCAATATCCTCTATTTATTTACTATTTATATTAAATTAGGTCAATTAAATAAACCATTCCATTAAATAAATAATATGTGTTTGCATATACATTTTAAAGATTATCTAGTTTTTGGACTAAATTGTTTTAAAATTACAGTTTTGAAATTATAATTCTTGGATAAATTTAGTTCATCTGAAAAGTCGAGATAAAAATAATACCAAATTAGATGGAATAAGCTAAGGTAAAATCTCCAAGAATTTATATTATCAACTAAATATATAAATTTTGTTTTAAACTTAATTTTGTGATATACCATCTTATTGCGCATATCAAACAATCTTTTAATACTTAGTTGTTAATTAATATACATTATCGTCTCATTAAATTATTTAACTATAATAAATCCATAAAGGTTTGATATAAAATACTTCATATTACATTGAGATATTTCAAATTAAATAGTCCATTTATTAAACCCAATTAATGTTACAGACTTAATTTAAGTTAGGGAGTTGTTAAAGAAGGATAGAATTAGTAGATGTAAATACTATTTAATATTTATTATTAGTAATTGTGTATTAATATTTGTAAATGACTATAAAATAGCACAATTAATGTGCAAAAAAATATCTTTTTCTTCATCATAAATATAGGATATATAATTCAAAAAATTAAACTTGCCAAAATAAAATAGTCATGTCTCACTCCTTTTGTCTTTAATCAAAACAATAAATATAAACTTAATTGGATTGTTAGTGGTTAAGCTTAATTCACAAAACACAAATGTTAGAATGTACCTAGATTTTATTCTTATCTTAGAAGTTAGAAACTTTATTTTCAATAAATTCTCGATTCAAAAGAAAGTAAAAATACAATATTTATAAAAATATAAATAGTAGAGTAGCAATTACACGATAGTAAAAAATAGAGCTGCAAGAGACATCAAGTATGAAGTAATAAAAGAAAACTATGAATAAGAATTACAGTACTAGCTAAATTAAATAATAAATGAATCGGAAATAATACTATTACTACCAATAGGAAAAACAAATTCGAAACTATTTACCTACTAGTATTCTACTAGAATTCTCGACTTTCACACCCTCCTATTTAATATCATATCCGTCAATCACTCACTCGGCCTTACTAGGGAATCATCTTCTATGACAAGTTCGAACCATTTCACAAATACAAAAATAAAAATATGAGGAAGAAAACCCTCAAAAATGGAAAAAAAGAAGAAATAAGTAGAAGTTAGGAAATCAAATCAAGACACAAATTTGAATTTAGTCAAATTTTAATGTGCATATCAAATACAAGATAATATATATTTCCTTTTTGGTCCATATTCAATATATTATGTCCTATTTTATGTGGCACAGTTCAAATTTTAAAAGTGAAACAATTTAATTTTTATCGTAAATTCAATTATGAAATCTTATTTTTTTTGAAATAAAGTTTATATATGTGAAAATTACATATTAATAATTCAAGACATAAAGAAAATTTCTAGAAAAATTAGGATAAAAATTATCTTATTTAAATTTTGAAACTCGATACATGCTGGATACGTGCCAGATAAATTGAGACGGTGAGAATATATAGTTGTAATATTCCTGCGTATAAGGTGCGCTGTCTTTGCTCTTTCCTTTACACCCTCCTTTTCTCCATTCTCTCTCTCTCTGTCTTCAACAATCGACAGCTCCTCTCTCTTTGTTTCTCAATTTTTCCCTCTGTATATCTCTCCCCTTCTCTCTCTACATCTTCACATCTCAGATCTGATCAGGTTCGATCTCATATTCATTCAATTAGATCTTTTCATTTGGTATTTTTCGATCAATTTTGTTAATTTCCGTAATCAATTACTGTGTTTTTGATGTGAATTGGATTTAGATCTGTAATTTGAGCTATTTAGTTGATTTATTGAAATGGGTTTAGCTCACATTTGTGAGTTTTTGTGTAATTTAGATTATGTTTGTTCCCGCTGATTTGAATTGTTCATGAAATGAAAGAGTGAAATTATGTTGGCACCTGAATTATGTTTATTTTTTATTTTGAAATTCTGGGTTTATGGTTGTTGAGTGCTTTGTGTATGATTTTCCGCAAAATGGGATTTTTTTTGGAATTGTTGTGATTGTTAATTCTGAATATTTAGGTCAATGGAATTCTGGGTTTATGCTTGTTGAGTGGCTTGGTTATGATTTTAGGCATCATGGGATTTTTGAAATTGTTGGGATTGTTAATTTATGGAAATAAATGTAGACTAAAAAGAACATTTTGTATAGTTGATCCTTGAGTAATTTGAGATTGAGGTGTAGTTGGTTGATTGATTTATCATGCCAATATAGAAGGATTCATTTGGTTCTTGGTGTTATGCTGGAAAGTGAATTAATTGAATGTGTTCAGTGATAGGAATAGGATAAAGGGGCACGTGGATATAATCGGTTTTGTTTTGTTTCTACAGACATCACTTGAGTAATTGGGGGCTAAGAATACAATATCCAAATGAAGAAAGCATTTGATCAAACCGTGCGGGACTTGTAAGTTTTTTGCCAATTCAAATCTTACACTTTTCGAAGTAACTGGCGTAGAAATATCTCTGCCAGACTAGTTTCTCTATCTGCGAATTTTTGTAACGTATGGAGAAAATAGCATGTGATTGATTTTGTAGATGTTTAGTCTTTGATTTGCTATGTTGCTCCCACTCTTTAAAACTACCGCAGCACCTGCGTTGGATCCTCAAACACGAACCCAACGGTATTTTTGAAGAGTCCAAGCAATATAGTTGATTTTTTCACTTTGAATCTTATGTTTATATGCCATTTGTTGCTTTCACTTTTTCCTTGCAGCAAGAGAGGGGTGAATAAAAAGGTTCTTAAAGTCCCTTCAATAGAACAAAAAGTAAGTTCTATTTGTCCATCTCTTTATTATTTTTGTGTACTTTTTGTCAGTGCAATGTATTTCATATTCCGCCAGTGCCAAAATATATTATTTTAAGCAAAAGTTAGAGACTTTATTTAACTGAGGTCAATCTAGGACAGGGATAGACCTACGTCAACATAATCCCACTTTTCAAACACTTAGATAAGTACATGTACTATAATGTAGTATGTACACTGATTCAAAATTAAGAATACTTCAAATCTTTCGTGTGAGGCTTGAGGTTGCAACTAACTACTTTGGAGGCAAAGAGTGCACAACATACACGTCGAAGAAGTGCATTTTGATTCTGATCCTTTGAGAAATGTTTTAGTAAAGATGTATGCAAAGCAACATCATAAGCCTCTGGAAATATAAAAGAAGAAATCATGGGGAGTAACTACAAAAAAGAGATGGTCAAAACCTTTTTATCAAAGAGATGTTCCAAGGTGAAGAACTAATATAGATATTAGATAGTCCTATTGGCCTCTCTCATAGATAGACTTTGAGTTTGCTTTATTGATTCATGGAATAGAGGCTATGGCTTTGAAAGAGACTCACACACTTGTGTTTGCGGAAGAGCTATGTTGCTCGTACTCTCCAAAAATGCTGCTGCACCCCGTGTTGGATCCTCCAAAAGTACACTATTTTTGGAGGATCCAACATGCACCCATTGGCATTTTTGAAGAGTTTGGGGAACATAGCTGAGGAGGCATGTTGCCTGGAGCTGAGTGTTATGAATCTAGTCACCATCCGATTTAGCTCTTTTAGTATGGACATGGCTTAAGGAAGCGAATGACTCGAGTTCAAGTAGTTCGGCTAAGCCGGCAAGAGAGATGGAAAGAGCGGATCGATCTCCTGGGAAAGCTTCCCGAATGCCTTGACTTACTAAAGACTGCCTTGATTCAAGTAGAGCATATTTTTTTTGAAGTGCTTGTTCTAGTTATGCACCAAACATACCTAGTCACCATAGCTAGCCTTTCTCGTGAGATTGTTCTCTTTTTTCTGAAACTGTGGTTTTTTTTGAAACTGTGAGACGATTCTCTTTTATGCCACTTAAATAATGTGAATAGCTTTAACAGTATTAAAACCATGAGTGCTTGGCTGCTTGCTCTCTTCTTGCCAATAGTAGTAAAGATATGGCAGTATCAAATCTGTTTTGAGTTCATGGAACACATATTGGTATAATGATAAGATATAAGGAGAAGAAAAAGATCTTCACATAACTTGAGTCTTCTGCAATAATTGACTCTTCCTTGTAGTTCCAGCATTGGTAGCCGTTTTGGTTTGTGGTTGTGTTTAAGTTATTTTTCTTTACTCGGGTTTCTTACCTTATGGAATGTAAGGTTATTCCAGTGCCGCCCTAAGGCCCCCAACAAGCCTAATTGCATGCACAATTTTTTCTTTTGTTTGCTGCTGAATAAGTGTTCAAAGTGGACATATGAAAATCTCACTTCTCCTCTCTTTGGCGGACCTCGTCTTCAATATTTTTGGTGTTCAATATGTTAGATGGTAGAAGGGAAGTTTTCAAATGAGTAGAGGTCAAGATACTGTTCTCGATGATTTGATTATCTTTCTATTTGGTTTCTTTCAAGGTTCTAGATGCAACTAGCAATGAGCCCTGGGGTCCCCATGGATCACTTCTTGCAGATATTGCTCAGGCTTCAAGGAACTAGTAAGCTTAAGTCATCTTAGTCGATATATATAAAATTTTATTTTAATTTATGTATTATCTATATGTGAGATTCATTTTTTGAAATTTTGCAGTCATGAGTACCAAATGATTATGTCTGTGGTCTGGAAGCGTATCAATGATACTGGAAAAAATTGGCGTCATGTTTACAAGGTTTGTGCTGCTTGAATTTGCTTACTCTTTCTAGCTAAGTTTGGACT
>JAJOOR010013668.1:0-24598 GCA_036250505.1 Solanum acaule | reverse complement strand
AAGGTCGATGCAGGAAACAATAAACTTCAAATCCTTAATTCAATCCTAATTAACTCTAAAATCAATTTGAGAAATGAAGTTTATTGACATACTTCTAGAAGTGTACCAACTAAAAATTAAGTAACCAAAAAAAGAAAAGAAAAGAAAAAGAATGAAAATTTAATAATTCAGGTGATATATATAGACAGATGAATATGGCAAACAAGAAATAGAATTTTTTATACCACTTGGTACTACTAGTGATATATCTTTTATTTGTATTTGTATTTTATATTCAATAACTTATGATTAATTTTCATTAGATTTATAATTTTAATAAGTTAATATGCGATTAGGTGAAATAAGCTATTTTCTTCATCGTATTATAAGTTAATTATTGGATGTAGATGTTGTCCACGAGCAACATGTGTTTTGGATGCAATTTTGAGGTGACGGATATCTGAATCCAATATTTTTTTATATTGAACTTAAATATATGTAAAAAATAAAATAAAATACTAAAGTAATATTTTCAAAAAAAAATTAAATATAAACTCATAATTTAAAAAAACAACAAGTTTGGCATCATTGAATTAATAAAATATAATTCAGGTAATTTACACCATGAGGTTATTCAAATAATATCTACAGATATAACTTCATAAGAATATAAGATTTGAAATCTTGGAAAAATATGATATGTTACATGCTACATTAACAAGTCAACAACAACAATTATATACCCATTGAAATTCCACAAGTAGGATGTACGTACACGTAGTAGTACCCCTATTTTATGAAGTACATATCGGTTATTTTTGATAGACCATCGATCAGTTCATAAAGTAAATCATAACAAAACAAGAAGAAAAAAGAAAATATTTTACCTTCTACACCAGATGAAAAATGACTCGATATTTACACTGACGGAATGTATTACTTAAACTCTTGATCTTTATTCAAACTTAATATTAAAAAAGAAGCATTTAAACATCCAAATTAAAAAACTAAGACTTTGAAATACTAAACAATTTTTACTCGAAGTTAATTTTTTTCCAGCCAAAAGGGACTTCCATATAGCATCTTTTACACTATGATCACCATAAGGAAAAATATGTCCAGCATTTTATAGTTCATGATAATTTTTGCGCGATGAAGCGTTGTAATTTAACAGACACAATTCCATCTTCAACGCCATGCCATAAATGTACAGAGTCTTTGTTGTTAGGGAACAAGTTCTTTAGATCCATGGGATAGAATTTGACTTTACAAAAACCAATAATTAGGTCTCTATGGAGTGATTCAAACTCCCCTTGTTGTATAACATATGCCTGCATTTACGTATTGTCATGAACAAAAGAAAAAAACAACATCAAATTGAACGTACTGAAAATCTTATGAGAAAATTTACAAACGTTAGACACTAGCCTTATGTTTTGTCTGTAAGGTTGAGTAATATATGAGAAAATAATAGATCGATCCGAGTCTAACATTGTTATAAGGAAGGTAAGTTTCTAAGGACATATTTGCGTCTTTTAAAATAGGACAAAATCTAAATGAGAGCCTAAAAAGGGACATTTTGGTAAAATCATCCAACCATAGAAGTCTGCCCAAAGTTAAAAGCAAGAGATTGAGAATTTAAAACCTGATATCCTCCATAAATTCTCCGATCCAAATGATAGAAAAGTCTCCATATTTATACCTTCTCCAATTTTGTTGTTGGAGGGGCGATTGTACGTTAAACTACCAAATAAATTAAACTATGCATAAACTAATATATATGATCATGACATGTCGAGTATTTAACAAACCTATCTTCAGGATTTAAGACCACAAGATTAAAGGTCTTTTGGTACTCAAAAGTCTGTTTTATTTTCTTAAATTTTGTATCAAGTAAAAACCAAACAAACAAAATTGAAACCGAGGGAGTAACAAAATTAATAATAGGTATGATTATGCACCTCTTGAAGTTGCATCTCATCAAGTGATGAAGCAATTTGAAGATCTTGTTGAGACAATTTATAACACTAAATCCATGAAAATATTGATGTGTATTCCACCAATACAGAAACCATGGGGCATAATGTATAACTCTATAAGCCCATTGGTCTCTAAGTAACTGCTCATCAAAAGCTTGTTTAGTGAAGTTTGCTGGAAATCCAGGCATTCAAGAATTGAATACTGGAGCCAATAGTGCAGCTCCAGCTAAGCTACCAACCGATAATCGAAGAACAAAAAACCTCAGAGATAGAGAAATTATTTATAAAACGAAAAAAGGATCATATTTGTCCCAGTACTATCCGAAATTGAGCAACTTAGTACTCTTCGTTAAACTTTTGGTTTAATATTATTCGATGGTTAAGGAAAAAATTCATTTCCCCACTTACGCAACTATGTCAAAAGTTGAAGGGTAAATTTGTACTTTTTTCTTGAAAAAATTGGATATGTGGGGTCTACCTATGTTGCTACGACTCTTCAAACATGTTGATATGTACATGTCGGATCCTCTGAAAAAAGTGCATTTTTTGGAGGATCCGATATGAATCACAACTTTTTTTTGGAGAGTTTAAACTTTCAAGCAACATAGCAGTCCATCCATTTTATGCTATAATTGTAAGGCCAAACACAAAACGATTTGCTAACAACAAGGGTATAAATGAATGTACTAAAAGTGTAACGGAGAGCAAAATTTAGCATTTTTGAATAGGAAAAAAGGGCAGTTCAGTGCACAAAGACACAAATCACAACTGAAATCAGGAACTTAATTATGATAAGAACAACAGATTTTCAATGTAGCCCCCTTGACCTGCTCAGAAAAGCTGATACATTCTTTTGAATATTAACTAACAGCAAACTTTGCTTTATCGAAATCTTCATCTCATGACAGAAAAACAAATTACTGAGATAAACTACCCGCGAAGTGATTAGCACAATCATCAACAGAAGTTGATTTTAGACCAGTTCAATCTCCATAACCTATCGAAATACTTGGATCCATATCTAAACTAAGAAGTTACTTCTAGTTGATACAACAAGACACTAGAAATCTTTAACAGTATAGGATTGCAGATTCAAAATAAAGCTCCATCGTCTCTGCTTTAGTCTAAGAAACTATTCTTTGGCATGAAGTCTCATATGTTTCATCTGTATAGATATTCGCGGACTCACTTCCACTTTACCATACCTTCTGAACATGAGACAGTCTACCTTCTCTAACAATAAGCATCATAAACAGGAGAACAAGGAGTGGCAAGAACATCTATCACCCTATTTTCTATATCCTTATAGAAAGGTATGCAACCATAATAGACACCTTCCCCCCTGGTTTTCGTGACAATGTACATCACAAAAAGATCACACCTTTTGCTATCTTCACACAAAGCAAAATGGAGTTTAACATCAAGACATGTCAACAACAGCACCACAAAATTCCTTCCTAATCTTTTTGCACAAACACGATAACCATACAAATTCGAAAACCAAAAACTTTTGGCACAACATGATAACCATCTTCATTCACGAAAAGTTTATAACCTCTTAAAATTCAAATCTTTCAGCAGATAACAACCAAACCAGAAGAAATTAATTAGATACTGTAAAATTAACACTGCATAATTCAGTTTTCTACACTCTTCTCAGTAGCTAAGACAAAAAATTGAATCACAAATCAAATTGCAGGCTGCAAAATGCCAACTTTTTCAGTTTAATTCCTTTCTGCAGATATCAAAATATCACTAGCAAAGAGAAAAGCATGTAAATTAAGAAACAAGCATACGCAATTAGCCCGCGATGCTCATCTCCATACGAAGCCAGCTCAACCAGAAGCCTCGTGCAAACCCGTGTTGACCATACAACAAAAACTCCGGTCAGCACCTTGATCACCAATCCACCAGGCAAAAACAGTGATAGCGCCGATAATATCACAATGGGCAACATACAATAACCGATCAAGCTGACACATCTATACAAATTCAAGTTCCCATTTCGACCAGCGAGCATATTAAACACTACATATAGAAACATCGAAGCCATTACAACCCATCCCAATATTATCCCAAAATGGATCTTTCCAGCTAGCAATTGAAACAACCCAAACGCCATTAGAAATATGAACGGTCCAGAAAGGTCACCATCTTCGTGAAGATCTGGTTTGATTCGAAATGGGTTGAGAATTGAAAGAGTCTTCTGGTAAATTTGCTTTGTATTAATCCCAAGCTCCTCTAATAGCGGCGGTTCATCTTCAAATCCAATTGATCCACCGCCGACGCCGATGGTAGCGGAGGCGAACTGGGGAGTGGAAAATGAAGTTGATGCAGCTGCTGATCCAATGTCGAATGACATGAAAGGTATTCCAGGGTTTGAAGATCTCGGCGGCTGAAAAGGAGCCGTCGGTGGATTAGCCGGAGGACGGCGTTGCTGTACACCGGGATTTCCGTCGGAGGGGAATATCACCGGAGGAACGTTGAATTGTTTCGCCATTGATCGGAGATCTGAAATTGCAGGGAAATTAGGGTTTTTTTGAGAGAGGTTGAAAATGGAATTTGGGAATTGGAAGAGGAGAAGGAAATGAATATGACCCGAAATTCGAAGGTTCGGGTCGTCTCAAAAGCATAGAAGAGATACAAAGGCACACTTTTCAATTTTACGGGGAGTTTGTTTTAATATCGTCATTTAACGTGTATCCATTTTTCGATTTTTTTTTTGTTTATGTCCAATCTTAGATAAACAACAACAACAACAATATACCCAGTGAAATCCCACTAGGTGGGGTCTGGGAAGGGTAGAGTGTACGCAAACCTTGCCACTACCTCGTGGAGGTAGAGAGGCTGTTTCCGAATAATCTTAGATATACATGTTTGAAATTATGTCTAACAAAACTTAACTTTGGAAACAGTGTCTGCCGTTATAAATATTAAAGTTCAAGATAATTAAACTTCAATCATTTCTTATTTGAATTTTATGCACGTATGATTAAAATCCAAGAAAGAATAAATGAAGTCAGATAAAAAAAAAATCGAACTTCAATTATATATACATGAATTTTAGTCATATGATAACTTCCGATGCAATAACTGAAGTTGCTCCTTTTCAATAGGCACTACATTCAATTTTTAGCGACAATAGCTTAATTGCCGTTAAATATATATTTTTAGTGGCAATTACTACTGACAATTACATTTAGCACTTTTTATAAATGTTGCTAAAGTCTATAGCGACATTGAATCTAGTGATAATTAACTAACGTCGGTAAAAAAGTTTTTTTTGTTGTATTGAGGCTTTACGTACCTTTCTTTTTGTTTTTCATTTAGTATCTTATATTCGCATTGAAATTCCATAATATTCGAATTTGTTTCAAGGAATTCCACCTTAGTAACAAATGTAATTTCATACTATGAATTAAAGTTGAATTTTTTAGCCAAGAATAAAATACTTCGTATTTATCATTTCACCACGGTATATATCTATAGCTTCATATTGTTATTATAAACCTCTAATAACTACGAAAAACACTTGATTAAATTATCAATAAAGTAAAATTATACATGCTAGGAAATGTTTTATACAATATGATATATAAACATATCAAAATAGTAAGTACGTACTAACAAATTATCTAAATTATGGAAGGAGACCATATATTATAAGATAGACTTCTGGCGTATATTAGTGCCTTATTCAGTTGAGGAATCCTTTTCGTCGAAAAATTATATTGTATAAACAAAATAACGAGTTTTTACACCTTATTAGGGTGAATGTTATATATCGTTTTATAATATATAACATTATATTGTATTGTATTCAGGGGTGTATTTATGGAGTTCCTCAGGATCACGTGAACTCATGCTCCTCTCCCTAGATCATATATAATAGTGTCATATTTGTTTTAAAATATTTAAATATAGATGTGTAAATCCACGCTCAAAATATCATATAATGCGTTGATGGTTGAGTGTATCTCTCTAAATGAGGTCAGAAATTTTAATCTTATACTCCCTCCATCCCATTTTATATGTCACCTTTTTACTTTGCACTTGCATTAAGAAATGATATAACTTTAACCTTCTACCCTTATTTAATGTTTTCTTAAGTCAACTTTATTAATAAATGACAAGATTAATTAACTATTTTATCAATGATATAATAGGCAAAATATGGTAATTTATGCATAAATTTTATAAAATGACAAGTATTGTGGTCAGCTATTTATAGAAAGGGATGACATATAAAATGGAACGAATTGAAGGAAGTATTCTTTTCTTTCTAAATTTGGGCAAAACCTCTATAAATGGTTATTGGTAACATTTTTGGAGTTTTAATTAATATAGTTTTAAAAGTTTAACGGGTTCTTTAATAAAAACCTAAAGATCAAATAAGACAAATTTATACCTTCGATCAACTTTTTTTGGCAATAGTATACTCATCCTCTTGAAATCTTAGATACACCTATGTCCTAACTCATAATTTATTTAATATATTTTTTTTAGAAAAATGATGCCTAAAATTATTATTCCTTTATTTAAAAATAAAAAATAAATCTTAGGTACCTAAAAGAGAGTGTTGAAAACATGAAAGGAATAAAACGCATTTGTCTCATGCGATTTATGAATGATGCGTTTCATTCCTTTGTTTTCTGTTTTATTTCTTTTTACATTTATTTATTACTTTCTTTGTTTACTTTTATTTGTTTATTATTTCAAAAATATATTTTTACTTTTTTGCTCGTCACTTTTAATCTATTAAGATAAGATAATTATTGATTTTCAATTTTATACTCAATATTAATTACTTATTCACCAAATTATTATCAATATCTTAACTATTCATTAATTAATATGACATATCTAGGGAGTTTTCTGGGTTCATGTAAACTCATGCTTCCTTCTCGAGATAAATATAAATGTGTGAACCCATGCTTGAAATATCATATAATGCGATGATGATGAGGTGGTACCTCCCCAAGTGAGGTTTGAAATTTAAATCTTATATCTTTTTTATTTCCTAAACGTGGGTAACACCTATAAATAGTTATTGATAGCATTTTTGGTGTTTTAATTAATTAACTTTTTTTGCTTTAATTTTTTCAAAATTTTCACGTTTGTCACATTAGATTATATTTATTTATAATTAAACTAAATATATATGATAAAATTAGTTGTGCTTGATAATATATCATACAATCAATCTCAATACCATAGACATGGAAAAATTATTTAGACCTATAATTTTAATAGTTTGACGAATTAGTGATAAAATCTTAAATGTTAAATTAATTAAATTTATATCTTAAATTCACCGTTTCATAAAGTGTACTCATCCTTTTGAAATCCTAAATTATACACCTCTAATTGTATTATATTATTTTGATAAATACATAAAATATTTGGATAAATTATAAGTATCATTTTTCATCATTACATAAAGTCAAACACCAACAATGTGAAATATAAAACTTACCAGAGAAGTATGGTATATGAATGTAGAGCTATTAGATAATAAATAACATGAGATCCATTCTAAAATGAAACCTTTTATCGTTACATAAGAATGAATTTAATAATATAATAAAAAAGATTTTTTACTTTCTATATCAATCAAAAACTATAATATTCACAATACAATATGTAACAAGTTGTTAAAGATTCCAAAATATGTGAAATAATGATAAATTTATGGTCCAAAAAAAGTTTCTTTCAACTCCCTAATAAAATGGAGAATAAGAATATTCTTATTTATATATTTTATTTTATATATATTCACGACCTTGTACTGCATGAAGTACTACATGTACTACCATAGAAAATTAAATAATAATTGGATGATTGTACTGCTTTAAAATCTGATCTAAAAAATATAAGGTAAGAAAATTATGTTTTTACTTTACAAAAATACAAAAAAAAAAGTCTTTATCTTTTTTGACAAAATTTATTTATTTATCAAAACGCAACTCAATTATGAACAATGAATCATATTTAGGAAGGAAAATATAAAAGTATAATTACGATTTTTCTTAAAGTGGTTTAAAATAAACGAATTAGCCTAAGAAAGTTCATCAACTATTATTTATAACTAAAAAATAATTTAACTATGTATAAATAGTGTAATTTTCCATCAAAAGGAGTTCCATTGTTCGGATAAACCCCTAGTCCATGCTGGCTCCGCCCCTGGAAAAATTGAATGATTGATAGTTGATTATGTTTTAATAAATAATAAATAATAATAAAATTAGAAAAAGTAAATATGTGATAATTTGAACAGAAAACTCAAAAAATCATATATTTTAGATGCGTTTTTGACCTTTCCGGATATAAAAAAAAAAAACGCACACACAATATAGAAAGAATCTATTTTTTTTCTCCTTTTCTCTTTGTATAAATTAGCAGCCTTTCACACCTCTCAAATCACAGAAAATCGAAGGTCAATTTTTCTCTCTCAAACTTTGTATATCACCATTTTTGTTCTTGAAAAACCTCACAAGTTTCTTCTCAATTCAACCTCATCATGTCTCAGGTACTTTGAATTTACTTTCGTTTTTATGAAATTTTGAATCTTTGATATGTGATATGAATTGGGTAATTTTCAAAACATGATTTTGAATTGATTCTATGAAGGGGTTGATGGATTTTGCATTGTTAGTGGGGATTTTGATTTGGGTTGTTTTTGTTTTAGCTGAATGTAAAAGGGGTTTGACTGAATTTGTTGTTAATGGATAGAAAATCCGTAATTAGTTTAAGATTCAGGTGTAGCTCATTGATTGATTGATTGAATGGGGGTGAGGGGTGGGGGTGCTGGTCTATCGGAAACAACCTCTACCCCTCCCAAGGTAGGGGTATGGTTTGTGTCCTACCCTCCGCGGACCTCACTTGTGGTATTATATTGGGTATGTTGTTGACTTCTTGTTGTCTTTGATATGTAAAGAAGCTAAGTTCAACATTCAAGTCTTGTTTTTGAAGGTAATTTGTTGAAGTGTTTGATAAGATTTGCTTGTTTAATAGGAATTTTGATCTGGGTTGTTGTTGTTTTACCTTAAAAGATGTGATCTTGGAATAATTTTTTCTTTTAATTGGAAAAAATTGAAGCTTTACATGATTTTTGAGCTTCGACTGTTTGGTGATGGATGAGTTTGTTTGTTTACTGCTGTGCCTGGTGTGAGCTAGAACAACAGGTCCGTTAACGAGTGTATTGATCGTTTCAGTAATTTATTGAATTGTTTAATTATTCCTTTTCAGATGTAATGATAGTTTGATCATTTTCCTTATAAATTGGTTGATTGATTATGAGTTTTTTTCCTTTTGTTGCGATGTTTAGGCTTCTGTTTTTCCTCTTCCATATGTAAAGAAACTAAGTTCAACAGTAGAATCTTGGTTTTGATGATAATTTGAAGTAATTTGTTGAAGGGCTTGATTAGATTTGCCTGTTTAGTAGGGATTTTGATCTGGGTAATTCTTGTTTTAGCGGAAAAGATATGGGCTCGGAACATTTATTTTGCTTAACGGGGAAAAAATGAAACTTCACATGATTTTGAGCTATAAATGTTTGATGATGGATGAGTGTGTATGTTTACAACTATGAGTGGTTTTACTAGGAAAGCAGATCCATGAGTTTTGATTAGCTAAATTCAAGAATTCATTAGCTAGTTTGAATATTTTCCTCATTAATGAGCTAGTTTAATACATTACCTTCTGTATTTGGTGAATATTTATTTCAGATTAGATATCTAAAGATCTACATTCTTCTTTTCTTGAATTTTTCCGGTTTAAGAGTTGGTCCAAGTCATGCTTTGAGTGGCTAAATATTATTGTTGATCTAGAATAGAAAGAGAACTCCACTGTGTCGATTTGCGTCAATGAGGGAGATCTTTCTGTAGTATCATAACAGAACTGAATTTACTGATTCAGAAGAGTGCTTTTATAATAAGAGTTTTTCAGAGAAACGAAATAGGAATTAATTGATTGAATTTGAATGAATGAATTCTTTGTTTTTTGATCCGGGGTTTGGTTTGGGGGGTTTGGGGGGAGGAACAGTTGTTGCGAGTGTTGAAACCTTAAAATGTAAGTATGTTAAGCTGGCAACAGCTTCATGATGTGCTGCCTAACAGCCTAATTGATGAGTGTGCTATTTTGCTTATGATGTATGCTATCATAACTCTACATCTCTGCAACTGTCAATTTAACACCGATATTTTTACCCCTTGTGCTAGCAGACTGTTGTTCTCAAGGTTGGCATGTCATGCGAAGGCTGTGTTGGTGCTGTGAAAAGGGTTTTGGGGAAAATGGAAGGTAAACAATTTTACTTAGAGTCCTAGTGCTTTACAACATTTAACTTTACAGGATTGCCTTTCTCATAATTCCTTGTTACAAATAGAATATATTACTTCCTCGGTTTCATTTTATATGAGATTCTTTCTTCTCATCCTATTCCAAAAAGAATGATACTTTTCTGTATTTACATACTTTCAACTTTGAGCTTCTTATTTTATTCTTAATGGCATGCTCTTATAGTCATGTGCCAGTCAAACACCACCATATATAATGAAATTAGAGAGTGAAGACCATTGTTCCGATTTTATGGACGCATCTATTGTGTTCTCCCATCACAGCTGCAAATATTTGGTTGGTTCATCCATCTTTGGGTAAACTGTGAAATGGTTGTTGCTAGTCTATTCCATGAGTAGAAGTGTAAGACCTGGCCAAGAACATTCTTCGAGTGTGCTCATCATCTTTCTGCGACCTAACAAATTTGCTCTGGTATTGACTAATATATCGACTTATGTCTTCTTCATAAACCATATTCAGGTGTAGAAACTTTCGACATTGATCTGAAGGAGCAAAAGGTGACCGTGAAGGGCAATGTTCAACCAGACGCTGTTCTCAAGACTGTGTCAAAGACTGGAAAGCCAACAACTTTCTGGGAAGCAGGCGAATCGGCTCAAACAGAAGCTGTTAGTACAGCTTGATGGTGTATAATGGCTTGGAATTGTATGTTAAGGCTTGAGCAATATATGACTTTATAAAAAATTCCCCTATGTAATAGTTGAAATCAGAATTGCAATAAGTTGTTGAGAATTTTAGTGTTATTTTCTATGATATAGATGGCGAGTACATTGATGCAGGGCGGCTCAATGCCTATAAAAACGAGGCATACGCCTTATGCCCTCAAATTCGAAGGCTCAATTTTAGTAATAATAAAATTATTATCAACTTGTTACGACCCGGTTTCTCGAGTTATGATGACACCTACTATAACCAATCAGTAGGTAAGTCACCTACTATAATCAACCAGTAGGTAAGTCAATCTGTACCCAGGACGACAAGTAATGAGTACAAGGGTAGGATTAAACAACATATAACACCAACAATAAGAAAAGATAGAAACAGAAGCAAACCAAAAACTATATGCAATGGAAACCCTCCTAGAACGTAGAAGTTACGAGTGCATAGTTGTCTAATATGAACAAATACAAGTGTGGAACTTGGAATCAATAAACTAATTAAATTGAAATCGAGATATTCCTATTTCGTGAAACATAAACTCCAAGAAAAGCGGTGTTGGTCGTTTGAAAATAATGTGTGTCATTTAATAGGTTATCACCAACGGACACACAAAATTCGAGCTCAAACAGAGTCGGTCATACATATACTGGATCCTGAAATCCTACTTTGTGACACATAAACACTAAAAAGAGTGACTTCTGCCCTGTTAAAAAACAATGAGTATCATTTGATAAGACCCTAAGCTCAGGGGAATTGGAAACTATTGTATCTTTTCTAAAACAACATTGTCCGTTGATTTCCACGACAATGTTTGCTTATTGTCACCAGGGGACCCACAAAGTTTGAGCTCAAACATAATTGGACACACATTTCGAAAAATTTATAGAGACAAATGAAAAAGCGAGAAACTCATGAATTCCTGTTTCGTGTCACATAACTCCAAAAAGAATTCCTATTTCGTGACACAACTCCAAAAACGTGACTTCCGCCTTTAGAAAATAATGATCATCATTTAATAAGTCAACACCTATGGACCCACAAAATTTGAGTTCAAACAGAGTCAGTTACTGATCTTTGACGTATTATACACTCAAGTGCCGTATTTTACACATGTTTTAGCTTAAGTTTCGAGAATCAACTCAGGTATATTCACGTGTTTTGAGCATTATTGATATGATAAGCTAATATATGTGATTAGACATGTTTCAGGTTAAAACACAACAAGAATCAACCTAAAATAGCAAAAGTAGAGCATCGTGGACGAAAAAAAGACTTTATGCGGTGAAAGAGTTAGGTAATTGAAAACACAATTTCAAAAAAGAAAAAATAACTTGTTTTATATGTTAATTACAGTAATATAAATTAATCATAATATAAAAAGTTAATTAGGAGGAAATTAATTAGTGATCACGATTCACGAGTAAGATTCCTGTATTTATCCCAACATATAAGTCACTTATTTAGTCAACAATTTATTGTTGTGACCTTGACTTAAAATCTTATCAATTAATTTAGAATGATGAAATTGTTGTTATTTAGTCAATAATTAATTATCTAGTTATATATATATATTTTGAAGTTTTAGTTTGTTTGTCATAATTCAAAGACGTTTTTAGAGCATGAAGTGCACAAATCAACTTATAAAAATGAACAAATATATTAAGCTAAGCATGAAAAATAGGAGTAATAAATTACATAAATTCAAAAGTAATAACATTCTAATCTAATTAACAAGGGGATTGTTGCGACTCCTGCGATTCTGGCCTTTGAGGATGAGGTAACACATCAGGAGCAGTATAAATCACGTATCTAAAAATACTTAAATACAAACAGAAGCTCAACGCCAAGATTCTAGCGACCAATGGTCCACACGTCAAAAAACAAAGTGCCTGCATTGCATATCCCAGTATAACGTCTAGTGCATCAATATCATATGCTAAGTGCATGTAATAGACAAAGAGATAAAATAACCCGGTGATTGCAAGCACTAGACATAGAGGACCAAACTTGGAAACGTAAATTTCTTCTAAAGAAAGACCTCCATGCTTGACCACCAAAAAATGATGCCATGCTGAAAGAATTAACGTGGGAATGAAGTCAATAATAAATATCCATATTCGACCAATTAGTCGATAGGGAGTGTAGAGGTTACATGGAATAACGATAGAGAATATTGCGCATTGAACTGCGAATATGATTGGCATGGCGCAAAAGAGAAAATTTTTACTAAGATTGTGAGGAATAATCACAAAATTTGCCAAGGACAAATGTGCAAACCAAGGAGGGAAGAAAAAAAAATTGCACCAAAAAACGCCAAATTTAACTTCAGGCGTGGGAATATTGGGAGATATGTTATCAACAACTTGAGGCATGGTAAAACGCCAAATTTGATTTGATTAATATATTTGACTTCATCGTTGGTGGTTGTTATATAATAGTGAAAAATAATGTTATCCTTCTCCTATTATTATTATACTTTGGGATATTAATTTTATCCTTCTCCTACTATACTTGGGATGACACATATAATAAATAATAAATTACCAAATTCAACCTTTTGTTATCACTTCCGTATTTGAATTGAATTTATTATTGCCATATTTGCCGTGTTGCCTATATTCTTATATTAAAATAAATATTCCTAGTTTTATGGAAACTTCTCTTCCACTAAAGTTGGCCATTGGTTGTTAAAGTTGTAAATATTCTAATTAACTACTCCCTAATTACTTGTCCACTTTTCTATTTTTAGTTGTCCCTAATTACTTGTCTATTTTCACAAATCAAATCAAGAAAAGATAATTTTTTTTTACCTATTATATCCTCAATTAAATGATTAATTATTATATTAAAATAAATTTGCTCTGGTATTGACTAATATAAGTCTTCTTCATAAACCACATTCAGGTGTAGAAACTTTCGACATTGATCTGAAGGAGCAAAAGGTGACCGTGAAGGGCAATGTTCAACCAGACGCTGTGTCGAAGACTGGAAGCCAACATCTTTCTGGGAAGCAGGCGAATCGGCTCAAACAGAAGCTGTTAGTACAGCTTGATTGGTGTATAATGGCTTGGAATTGTATGTTAAGGCTTGAGCAATAGTTGACGTTATCAAGAATTACCCTATGTAATAGTTGAAATCAGAATTGCAATAAGTTGTTGAGAATTTTAGTGTTATTTTCTATGATATAGATGGCGAGTACATTGATGCAGGGCGGCTCAATGCCTTTAAAAACGAGGAATACGCTTTAGGCTCCCAAATTTGAAGGCTCAATTTTATTAATAATTAAATTATTATCAATTTGTTATGACCCGACTTCTCGAGTCATGATGACACCTACTATAACCAACCAGTAGGTAAGTCAATCCGTACCCAGGACGACAACTAATGAGTACAAGGGTAGGATTAAACATAAACAACATATAACATCAACAATAAGAAAAGACAGAAACGGAAGCAAACCAAAAACTATATACAATGAAAACCCTCCTAGAACGTAGAAGTCATGAGTACAGAGCTGTCTAATACGAACAAATATACAAGTCACAACTAAAATGGTACTACCCCGAAACAGTGGCGGTCAATCCTAAAACATAGTTTATAAGAAGGAAAGCAAGAATAGCTAGGTACTTGCCCCCAATTCGCACTAATCATCATGAATTCACACATTCATGCTCAATCTAATTAGAAAGAAAGTCGTAGCCTGCCTGTAGGCTGACCGTGTGTGCTCCAAATCTCAAGACCAGACCTTTTCCTTTCTGAACTGCCTTCGAACGCTGCCACACTATCAATAAATTTGATCACAACGTTAGTACGGTCGCTTAGACACCAAAATCACATAAAATGGAAACATACCAATTTTAGAGTCAATCGGGAAATGTGGGACCACGCCAGAATTTCTGTAATTGACTCTGTTAAGAGGTCCTAAACTATGCCTCTAGGTGATGTAGAGTGCTAGTACCAACTACCAGCAGTGATCGTTCGTGCCATCTTTTGCAGCTTGTGGATATCGGAGACAAGGGTGAGCACTTGGCGCCTGGATCAGCTTGTCTCCTTTTGTATATATATTAGCTAGTCTTCTGCCTTTGAGACAACTTGTTGTGGTCCACTTTTGGGACTTGTATTTGTTCATATTAGACAACTTTGTACTCGTGCTTTCGAGGTTTTGGGAGGGTTTCCATTGTATGTAGTTTTTGGTTTGCTTCCGTTTCTATCTATTCTTATTGTTGGTGTTATATGCTGTTTAATCCTACCCTTGTACTCATTACTTGTCGTCTTGGGTATGGGTTGGCTAATTACCTACTGGTGGGTTATAGTAGTTGCCATCACAAATCGAAAAATCGGATAGTAACAAGTTGATAATAATTTTATTATTACTAAAAAATTGACTTTTGAATTTGGAGGCCTAAGGCGTATGCACATCAACATATAATGACAATATTAACCACTACCAGTGGCAGTGAATTTACATTTGATAAACACGTAGAGAAGGTAGAAGAAAATTACAATTTTTGAAAACACAAATGTAACGCAACAGAATAACAAACAAATTCAAAGCAAACACCATTTTACATACGACTAGACCAGACAGAAAAGTGTATGCAGCACAGGACAAACTTTTAAAAAATATTTTTTTCTGAATTCATCAAAGCCGAAAATAAAAGAGGCAGACTTTTCAACTAGACGATTACCGACTGAACACATGAGAGACTACATGAAAGTTTGAATTTGATTTACTAGCAAAACCTGAAACATCAGGTATTTACATTTGATTTGAAAAAAGAAAACGTGTCTAGCTACCTCGAGCGTGTCTGCATCATCACCAAGATCAGAAGTCTGCATCACCGCCACGAGTTTGAGCCTGAACCGCCAATCTAACCACCTCGATATCATATCCCGCAGTGTCCTTGCATGCGTTCTTCAAGCTGCTGCAGATTGTGTATTGTTAATTGAAAAATGATCCACCGATAATGGTCGAAGAAATAGAGAGGCAAACAATGCTGATCCAGTAGCACATATTGATGCAAGCATAACCCAATTATTGTAGCCTTCTTAAAAAAAGGCACAAAGATTCCCGCAACAATCAATTGGAAGATTGTGTATTGTTTATTGAAAACTTCTACTTGATATATGTTAATTGGAAGATATAATATAAAATTGTTATCACTAGAGAGAATTGAAAAATTGAGGGAGAATTAGAAGATTTGAATGTAGGAAAATAAAGAAATGTGTTGGTATTTATAGGAAAAAAATTGTGTATTAATTTTTAAAAAAAATGTCATTTTGGTCACTTTTTCAGAAAGTGGCCGGTCTGGGCCGGTGCACCGGTGGGCCACATACCGGTCCTTTATCGGGACGGCCTTACCGTCCTGAGAATAAATAATATCCGAACTGGTCACTCCATTAGAACAAGGGGCTGACTGCCGTATGTATTGGATCATATGATAATTTAAAGGAAAAACTACACAACATTCCGACCATTCCATAATCCACGGATAATGGTCGAAGAAATAGAGAGACAAACAATGCTGATCCAGTAGCGCATATTGATGCAAGCATAACCCAATTACTGTAGCCTTCCTCAAAAAAGGCACATAGATTCCCGCAACAATCAATTGGAAGATTGTGTATTGTTAATTGAAAACTTGAAAATTGAAAACTTCTATTTGATATTTGTTAATTGGAAAATATAATATAAAATTGTTATCATTAGAGAGAATTGAGAAATTGAGAGAGAATTAGAAAATTTGAATGTAGAAAAAATAAAGAAATGTGTTGGTATTTATAGGAAAAAAAATTGTGTATTTTTTTTTTTTTTTTTAAAATGCCATTTTGGCCACTTTTTCAGAAAGTGACCGGTCTGGGCCGGTGCACTGGTGGACCACATACCGGTCCCTTATCGGGCCGGCCTTATTGTCCTGAGGATAAATAATATTCTGACCGACCACCCCATTACTCGATTAGTATAAGGGGCCGACTGCCGATTCGGACCGTACCGGTCTTGGATCGCTATTTTAGTAATAATTTGCACGTAATTCGTCCTCAAGAAAATATGTTTTAGACCCTATCAAATTGTGTGTGATCACTAATTACTACACATATATGAACCCAAAAGTATAATTTGATTTAAAAAAATTATTTTCCCAATCTGCATCAGATGTGGCAATTTGTTGTACTCTAAACTAAATTATGAGACTTTAATTACAACTTCGGCATCTATTCTCAAATTTAGATTATTTAAATAACTTGATGTGTAAAATATAATACCAAATTAAAATACCGACTTGACAAAATAAATTGCACATAATATAAAACGAAAGAAAAAAAGATTAAAATAACAACTTGTATGATTATTAAATAGAATAATAAAATCATCTGGTGCAAACATATAGTCCAATTCTTATACTGCACACATGTAAAACCTTTCATTTTGTATCAACTGGAAACCTTATAAATACAAATATCTAGAAAATCATACAAAATTTATAAAATAAAAGTTCAAAAAATTATAACTATAGAAATGTTTAGATTAATTATAAAATGCATAGGTCTAGAGCTTTACTAGAAAATAAAGAAAGTGAGTATCCAAACAATGCTTAAACTTGACTATAAGAACCTGATGATATATCGATTTCCGAACATCCCAAAAAATGTATGTTGACCTCTTCATTAGTTTTCCAAATCAAATCTGACCCATCTACAAACCAAAATAATTTGAAAGCAAGAACATATCAATTTAGAAATGAAAAAAGAATAACTATTTATAATAATATCATATAATGATTATAAAAATGTTCAAAGTTCTAACATTTAAAGGAAATAAACGGAGAATTCATCTCATTATTGCTTTCTCTAAGAAGAGAAAATGATGATTAACAAAAATAGGTAAAGAATGATATTTCAATAAACATAAACAAATAATTAAAAGGATAATAAAAGAAAATGAAGATTGTCAAGCTCTCACGATAAAAGATATAAACTTGGTAAGAATATTTTTGGCCAAAAATAAAGAGGGTAAAACAATTGTGTTATAGCATACTAATGAGTATAGATTATTATTTTTTATTTGATACACCATTTAGGCTAATTAAATGTAAAACATGAGAGGAAAAAAAAAAAGGAATAAATGGAAAAAATGGAATATGAAGAGGCACAACAATTAATTAGTAGTATGATTGATTTTTAAGAGATTTATACACATTACACAAAAAAATAAAGAATGAAGCGGCACAAAAATTAATTAGCAGTATAATTATTTAAAATTAATACACATTAAAAATCATTTTAATTATAAATTATGAAGATGAAGGAAAGGCTAATAAGAAAATTTGAAATTTTTGGATGAAGAACATGACGTGGAAGAGACTAAAAGACGTCGAAAATGCAAAAATATGATATTATAATTTAGGGAAAAAAGACAAATATACCCTCGAACTATCAAAAATGGTATACAAATACCCTTCGTTATATTATTGAGACACTAGAGCCCTTACCGTCCAAAAAGTGGAACATTTATACCCTTCACTCTAACGGAAGGACACGTGTCGTCATCCTATGCATCTACCCTTATTATTCACCATATTTTAAACCCACAAAAAAATCCACCCGAATTAAAAAAAAAACCCACCCAAATAGTAAAGCAAAATTAAAGTGATATTTGGATCCAAATTCCACACTGTATAAGCACCGCTACGGAGCCACCACTGCGACCGCCACCACGATGGCCATAGTCATCGTCATCCTCATCAGAATCATCGCAGCTTCCATACACATCATCAAAGTTCTTCGATTTCTGATAACAACTGTGCAAGTATGGGATGCGTGGTCCGTCGGAGCTGAAAGTGATGAGCGCATGAGGTGAGAATGTTGTGTGTGAAGTTTTCTGGAAAGATGAGTATTGTTGGGACGGTGCACCAGAAAACTATTCCATAAGAATAGTCGTTATGTGTTGGCGGTACGTTTGTTACACTCATTGGGAGAGTGAGATTTTTTTCGGACATATTCAGATAAAATCATCTTTATCGGCAGCGACGGGGCGGAGAAGATGGCGGTGAATGAGATTTTTAAGTGAAGTTTTATTGATTAAGCTTTGAAGCCTAGATAGAACAACCATGGCTGCTAAAATTATTTGGCTCTCTAAAACCTTAGCTTCTCCCCATCCTCTAATTCGTCCTCAACTTCTTGCTCAATCACGTCATCTTCTTCTTCTCCACTCAAATCCGAGGCTCTATCCCACTCCATCACGAGATTCACCCCTGTATATCTTCTTCTTCACCCATCTTCATGTTTGAACTCGAATTCAAAATCAAATGCTTACCCTTCCTTTCAAAACCAATTTTGGGTTGATTGTGTTTTTAGGTTTTTTTGAGGAAATAAAATGAGTAGTCGGCAAAATTGCGTGAGATTTTTGAAGAATAAAACAGAGGATCAAGGCGTGTATTTTGGTTGGTTTGGGTATATTATTAGGTGTTAGTAATGGGTGGGTTAGAGATTATTTGGGTGGGTCTTTTTAATTCGGGTTGTGGGTTTATAATTTAGTGAATAATAAGGGTAGATGCATAGGACGACGACATGCGTCCTTCCGTTAGAGTGAAGGGCATAGATGTCCCACTTTTTGGACGGCAGGGGCTTTAGTGTCTCAATAGTATAACGAAGGGTATTTATATACCTTTTTTGATAGTTCGAGGATATATTTGTCCTTTTTCCCTATAATTTATTGTAAAATTTTCATTTAGGGCCTTTCCACTTGTCAAAATAACTGTTCAAGAGCCTTGATTTTCAAGTCAAACTAAAACATAATACTACGATAAATATAACTAATATTATTACTTTTGTTTTTTCAAAAGAAACATATTGGATAGCAATATTATTATATGAAACTCATATATTTAGCATGAAAATCTTGTGTCAGATGTTAGAAGTTTGATATATTTAATGTTTCATGAAAAATAAACCTTTTATTATATCAGAGGAATTAATATATTTTAATTACTAAACATAAGTTTTAATAATAAAAAAAATTAGCTATAGAAAAAGATACGTATAAAAAAAAATATTACAAAATATCACATTACTTACACTTGACATGTTAATCAAATTACGTATAATTGTCAACCTAATAAAAATGGTAACCGATTCACTATACCAAAGATAAATTCTAATGATAGTGCAATTATAATGTATGTGTATATAACTCAAATTTATTTATTATCAGAAAAAAGTCAAGACCTTATAAAACTTATAATAATGAGTTGCCATTCAAATATTTTCTATAAAATGAGAACATAGTGGTTAATGGCTACCAAGTAAAAATTAATAAAATAAAAAACCAAACTCCAACTTCAAATGGGATTTGTTTATCCATTTTCAACACTTAAGATGCTACCAACTATTCAAAACAAAAAGCATACTAAACTTAAAAATTGAATATTTTTTTTATCCATTAAAAAATGTATTTAACTTATATATACCGACAGTATAATAAACTTTTACCTTTTAAAATGTACGTTAATTAACCTATTGTAGGAGGTTACTAGTCACACTTATCATGGACCATTACATGTAGTTTACAAGTTAAACTCGAAAAAAATATCAGTTTTTGATCATTTAGAATATATGCACTTGACAACATGAATCATTTGAAAAATAGACGTATGTGTTCTGTAATCCCCTAGTATGTGAAAGAGTGACAAAGTGTTTTCATATCCAGAGGTTGATGAATGATTGACTTTCTGTAACAACTTAACGGGATTCCCTTCTTTGTTTGTTTGACTCGAAGGAGAAGTGCCCGTTGAGTTCTTAAGAATCATAATGTGGTAGTTGTGGAACTCTTCAAAATTCATACAAATTACAGCTAAACATGTTCTGTTTTTAATATTGACAAAAGATTCCATAACTATATAGTTGCAAACTATAAAATGTTCCATGGTGTTACATAAATTATCCATCATTCACTTGATTAAAGCGCGAAAAAAGACATTCTAGTAGCTAGCTGAAAAAAGAAGAAGATGGATTCCAAGGGGTTTAATTGTTCTGTTTTTGTACTTGTTTCTTGTTTGATTTTGTCTCTTTCAGTCTCTTCATTGGCTAAACGACAACCCTCCTGTCCGCTTGAAGTAGGTTACTATCGCTATACTTGTCCCTCTGCTGAAGCCATTGTGAGAAATGTTGTGTACAAAGCTGTTACTCGTAATCCAGGCATTGCTGCTGGCCTTATCAGGTTGCATTTTCATGACTGCTTCGTGAGGGTACGTTGATGTCTTTGTGTTCTAATGTACTAATGTCCTCTTGATGATCTCATACATTTTGTCTGCATGTTGAACTGTGTGATCATTTCATCTGAACTCTTAAGTTGTTAGCGAGTGAAGCACACGTTTAGTTACTAGCTAATATTATGTCTCAACATGCCTCTTTACGCGTGGGTCTGAGTTTTCTTATGTAACAAATACTTGGAAACACCTTTTTTACTTGTGTTACTGTCTCATTAAGCTTGTAGATGAGGTGGTCATCACAGATTTTTACGCTTGATAATTTCATCAACTTAACACTTTCTTATGTACTTTAGGGATGTGATGCATCTGTGCTATTGGATGGACTGAATGCAGAAAAGGAAAGCATACCAAACAAGAACAGTTTACGAGGTTTTGAGGTGATCGATGAAGCTAAGAAGCAGCTCGAGGCTGCATGTCCAGGAACCGTCTCGTGTGCTGACATACTTGCCTTTGCAGCTCGTGACAGTTCTTACAATGTTGGGAAGATAAACTATGATGTCCAAGCAGGACGTCGTGATGGACATGTTTCCATCAAGGACGAGGCCTTAGCCAATCTCCCCTCTCCGTTTGTTGGTGTCAAGGAACTAATAAAGAGCTTTGCAAGAAAAGGTATGTCAGTTGAAGAAATGGTAACACTCTCTGGTGCACATTCTATTGGTATTGCTCATTGTGCTGTTTTCGCGAATCGTCTATACCCTCAAAACAAGCAACAAAATCTACCAATTGATCGCGAATACGAGAGGATGTTGAAGTCTATTTGTCCACCAGAATCACTTACAAATGGAACAGGAGTAGCAAATCCTACTAATTTTGATGTTATAACACCAAACAAATTGGATAACAAATACTATATGGATTTAAAGAGTAAGAAGGGACTTTTAGTTACTGATCAAACATTGATGAGTGATCCTAAAACCGCGAAAATGGTGAACTTTAACGCGAGATATGGACGTGTGTGGGGTATGAAATTCGCAGATGCAATGGTGCATATGGGAACTTTAGACGTCCTCACAGGACAAAAGGGTGAAATCAGGAAGAACTGTCATTTCGTGAACTAATTTGTTGTTTTTTCGTTTTTATGACTTTTGTCGAGCTCGATTTTCGAGTAATATTTCAGGTTTCTTGTCATTGTTAATTATTATGAGTTGTAGACATTCCATATAAGTGAGGATGTTTCAATCTTTGTTCAATTGTAACAGATGAATCTTCTTAATAAAAAGTTATTCTTGATTGAAAGTTTCTCTGTGAAACTTGGAATTAATAAACTAATTAAAAGTGAAATCGAGATATTCCTGAATTCCTGTTTTGTGAAATATAAACTCCAAAAAAAGCGGTGTTCGTTGTTCGAAAACAATGTGTTTCATTTAACAGGTTGTCATCAATGGACACACAAAATTTGACCTAAAACTGAATTGGTCACACATATTTCAGAAAATTCATGGACTAATACACGAAAAATTGAGATAACCTGGAATTCTTCGTGAAACATAAACTCCAAAAAGTTGTGTTCGTTGTTAGAAAACAATGAGTATTGTTTAATAGGACGTCACCGATGGATACACAAAATTTGAGCTCAAATAGAGTCGATCACACATAATCTAAAAAATTCATAAATTAATATACATGAAAAAAAGAGATAATCATGAATTTCTATTTTGTGATATATAAACTCCAAAAAGGTAACTTTCGCCTTTCGAGAACAATGAGTATCATTAAATAGGTCGTTACCAATAGGCCCACAAAATTTGAACTCAAACATAGTTGGTCACATATTTTGAATAATTAATGGACTAATATACACGAAAAATCGAGATAATCCTGAATTCTTATTTCGTGACAAATAACTCCAAAAAAGTGATTTCCGTCTTTTGAAGACAATGATCATCATTTAATAAGTCGACATCAATGGACCCACAAAAATTGAGTTCTATAGCAAAAGTAGAGCATCGTGGACGAAAAAAAAAAGAGACTTTATACAGTTAAAAAGTTAGGTAATTGAAAACACAATTTTTTCAAAAAAGAAATATTAACTTGATTAATATATTAATACAGTAATATATATTAATAACAATATAAAAAGTTAATTTGGAGGAAATTAATTAGTGATCACGAGTGAGATTCCTGTAATTTATCACAACATATAAGTTACTTTTTAGTCAATAATTTATTGTTGTGATCTGGACTTAAAAATTATTAATTAATTTACAATGATGAAGTTGTTGTTATTTAGTCAATAATTAATAATATCAGTTTTCATCACAAGAAATAACTTAATTGTCAAATATCTAGCTTTAAGGCACCGACCGGCGATAACTAAGCATTTGAATTTTGATAGTGCACATCTAGACACATTAACTCATTTTTATTGTGGCAGTTAAACATTTCAATTTACAAAATGATTATCTAGACACCCCAAAATTTATGTGACACGTCTGTGTTAGTTGTCTACGAGACATTGTCGAGACGAGTTGAGATGTTCAGATGTTTAAATGTGTATTTTTTAAATTAGAGTGTTTGGTTGTCCGTTGAGGTGAAGTTAAAGTGTCTATTTATATATTAATTATGCATTCTGAAAAATTGAAAGTGCAATCCCTATAGCATAAAGTACAAGCCTTATGTTGAATTTTAATGATTTTTTTTCTTTTATTTTATATTTCCTTATATTTGAGCTCAAGAGTTGAATAAGTGAGACAAATGTCATTTATCAATAAATGTCCAAGGTTGTAGTAGCTGGACTAGACTACGATAGTTTTAATGAATTTTGACAAATAAGCATAAATATTTATTTCTTTCATAAATATTGACATTGGGATTATAATTTATAACCACGTGTTGTGACGGATAGGATAGTAAGTATAATCATAAAATTTGAAGAAGAAAAAAAGTCATTGGCACCATGCATGCATTACATTTGGCATTTTATTGTATGATTATCCATCCTTGAAATTAAATGAAAGTACTATACGATAGCGTAAATGAAATTTTACATTATCAAGTCACTTAAATTCTACTATATTATAAAAGAGAGTATAGTTTCCCAATCTTGAATATTATATATTATACTTGTGGAACTTTTAAAATTCTATTTTATACCCAAGTATAATATATAATATTCAAGATTGGGACTTCCTTGAATATTATATATTATATTTATTATATAGTAGAACTTGGGCATTATTTATTATATAGTAGAACTTGGGCATGCCTAAACTCTCTTTATAATATAGTAGAATATATATATCTCACAAATGGAAAAGTCTCAATCAAGGAAGCAACATATATCATTTACAAATGACTTAAAAAGCTTTAAAATATTTAAAAGCTATATAATAAAATAGGTTGACTCTCAGAATTCTATCA
>JAJOOR010013667.1:0-10239 GCA_036250505.1 Solanum acaule | reverse complement strand
AAGGATCAAGAATAAAATAAAAAGAAAAAAAATAAAAGAACAGAGAAAAACACTTACCTGAGACCTCAAAAGAAAAGGTATAAGGAGTATATATATCCGAAAATAGAGTAGGAATAAGCAAAGGAATGAAGCCAATTAATTATTGGTGATTAAAAGCATAAAAGTAACTGATGCTACGTAAGGTGGAGCATTAATTATTTTCCTAATTTAATTGCCCATTATGCTAATTATGAGGAAGGAAGTTATTTTTTTAAAATATTAATAAATACATGAAGAAAAAAAATCAAAATTAAGAGAAAAATAGATAAATAGTAATGCTGATCAATAAGGCATGCCACATCAGCAACCCTTTCATTTAGCTTTATATTATTATATAGATTTTATGATTTTCTTTTTTAGAGTCAAATGATAATAAGAAGTTTGACTAATATTTTATAATGTAATTTTTCATTATATTAATATGCAAATAATTGTAATACATAGTACTTTTCGAATAGTTTTGAATATTTAAATTTTTTCTTTAAAATATAAAATTAATATAATTTAATTTAAATTTAAAAAAAGTTAACATAACAACTGAAAATGAACGGAGGGAGTAATAATGGCAGCAAGCCACGCGTGTTTTCCACGCACACAAATGCCAACTTGTCTTTTGGTGTTAATTCAGATGATGTAATCAATGACATCTCCATTCATTTGTAATCACACTGAAAATCAATCGCAAATCGAGCCAAATAAAAAAAACTTTACTATAATGGCTTGGTTTGGTGATTTTTTTTTTTTTTTATATTTGAATTGGTTTGGTTTTAAAAATTAAAAAAATTATTCCAAGACTAAATCAATCCACATTATATATATAATTTTTAAAGTTTGTTTTTTATACCTAAAATTATTTTTTCAAGTTTTTTGATACTTAAAATTTTGAATGGTCCAATAAATATTATATATAGTCCATAAATATTAGTAACTCTAATAAAACTCAATTCAAAATCAAATCGATGGAGTTAATAGCTTAAAATGTCACTCAACTATTAGAATGTTTGCAGAAGGTGCCAAGATTGAAAATACAACAAGTACTATGGCAGAAGCAGTAGCAATTTTAGAAGCCAGCAAACATTGCAAGACCTCTCAATATAATCAGGTCATTATTCAAACTGATTCTATGTTAATGTGCGAAGTGCTAAAAGGAAAATGGGTCACCCCATGGTCACTTTCAGATATTGTGGAAGAAATCAAAACATGCTTACAAGATAAACAATATACAGTTCAACACATTTTGAGGGAGGGAAATCAACTTGCTGACTACCTAGCAAACAAAGCAATAGAACAGGGGACCTGCAGATATGAAGATTTCAAAAGCCTTGAACCACACGGAAGGAAAATCTTAAACAGTGATAAAAGTCAAATCCCATATTTAAGGATATCTTCCTTAAGGAGATAATGGGGAAGGGGAGGCTACAACATAAAGTTTATTCACAATAACAGAATTTACAAAAGCCACAGAGGCGATAAAAGATGTGAAATGCTAAATAGACATGGCTATCTCAGCTAAAAACAACAAGGACTCAGCAATTTGGGGGTTACAAGGTTCAGGCGAGTGAACCTGGAGGAGACACTTATTCCCAGTTGGAAGTGCCGGAATGCAGCTTCCAAGGCACCCTAGGCAAGCACCACCTGGAGAAATGAACTGAGTTCATTGTACCGGAGAAATCAGCTATGAACAAAGATGTCAGAAACAAAAATAAAGGGGAAGGGAGTAGAGCTGAAAAGGGCACACTTACTAACGATAGATGAAATCCAACTTTGCAAGAATCTCACAGCATAATATTAAATGATCCACAACAACAGGAGACGGAATCCTTTGATCATCCAAAGCAGAAACAAAGCAAAAATGGAAAGGGTTGGAAGGAAAGAAGAGTGGAGGCCAATTGTTTTAGGAAACCCAATATTTGAGGGATGTGTTTTACGGATGGGAATCTGATGGGCTGGATTCCTATGGCTTTATTTTGCTTTTGTTGTTTCATTAATGGATTTGGGTAATAGGCCCAAATTTGTTTTGTTTCTCTTGTAGTTACTTTGCTATTTAATAAAAGGCTTTGCCGTATTTTGATTAAAAAAAAAAAAAAAAAAAAAAAAAAAAATCAATAAAATCACCACCTTTAGGCTTTTATCTAAAAAATCACTCAACTTTAAGCTAAAAGGATCACTCTATTATGTTTATCATTAAATTAAATTTGATATGACTAAATAAATTATTTTTTTATGTCATACAAACATAAACCCCACAAATAAACAAAATTAGAAAAGAAAAAACATTATGCTTCTCCTTTTTTAGTCTCCAAAAATTCCTTTTAAAAAAAGACTAGGAAGATTTTTAATGTTTGAGTTCCTATGGTTGATGACCTCTGGGCTCTTCTCGCTTACACGGCATACCCAGTATCATTCTATCTATTTTGTCACATCTATTATTCATTCATCACTCTAACTTGAAGCTTGATTGGAGTCCAACCAATGCCTCTTTCACTTTTCACGGGTTCAGAGTATTATTGTTTGAACCCAGAACCCACCTTCAAGTTCTAGTTTTGTTGATTAACTAAATGAAATTCTTTTTTAATCTTCCGTTTCGAATTTAGTTGACCCTTTCATGTTTTGACCATATTTATGTCGTGGTTTGAAAAATTGATGGTTATTGTATTTGAATTGATTTAGATTTATTGGGGAAAAAATAAGAATAAATAAAAATGTTATTCATGTCAAATTTGTTTAATGATATATTAAGAAGGAGAAGAATTGTAATGGCTTTTTTTTTAATTTTTTTTTTTGTTTATTTGTGAGATTTATATTTACATAACATATAAAATAATTTCTTTTATCATATCAAATTTTTTGTTTTAATGATAAATGTAGTTGAATGATTTTTGAAGATGAAATTTTTAAGTTGAGTGATTTTTTTGATACAAAACGAAGTTCAATGACTTTGCTAAATAAATTCTCATAATTGAGCGACCTTGTAAGATATTAACTCCAAATCGATGCTAATGCTAACAAAAAAATTATAATTCAACACTAAGAATGACCATAATGTTGAATATTTGTTCCTTAGTTTTACATGGTTTAGACATTTAAAATACGTAACTTAATTTTTATTTTTTCTTTAATATTTAATCTTGTAATTAATACTCCCTCTGTCCCAATTTATGTCTCACTTTCTTTTTTGGTCAGTTCAAAAAAGAATGACACATTTTCTTATTTGGTAAATATTTAATGACATTATCCCTATTTTACCCTTCTTGAATCTCATTATTTCAATAGTTGCACTCTTTTAATTTAAAGAAAAAGTTATTGAAATGCTAAAGTACAAATACTTTTCTCTTTTTCTTCTGACGGTCAACAGTACATTAAACACTCTTTTCCTTCTTTGTCATAACCTTTTCTTTCTTTTCACCACTTTATCATATTCTTTCTTTGTCTTACACTAATTATTAATAAGGGTATTTTCGAAGCATTGTAGAGTCTTCTCATTTTTTTTTAAAGTTTGTGCCAAGTCAAAGTACCTCATATAAAATGAGACAGAGGGAGTACTTATTAGACTTATTTTAGCATGATTTAGTACTTTTAAATTATGATCATTTTCATTATGACTTATTAATTTGTAATATTTATTTTATGTGGTCTCATTATTATTTTTTGTTGAATATTTTAGTGTCATCACTCGTCTCATATTGTGTTATTTTCTTAAATAGTTATATTTTGATTGGACTAAAAAATATTTCTAGCACAAGTTAATTGTATTTTTCCAGAAAGATCCTCCTAAAATTAGTATCATTTGAGGATCAAACACAAGCACAATACTATTATTTTTGGATTGGACACAAGCCTGACTTTTTTGGAGAGTCTGAGCAACATGACACCTATAGTAGGCCTGTTGTTTGCAAGGAAAGTTGTGTAAGTCAGAATGAAACATAGTAAAGCCGAATAGACAAATGATTCATATAGCCAACGCCGAGTTCTTTTAAGGATTATGGAGCAGTTGATTGATATAATCCAAGTACTAAACTAATCCTGTTACTTTAGTGAGGTAACATAAAAATTGTTGATACAACACACAATTGCATTTCATTGAAGATTATTCATTAGTACATGTTATTCTGGAAATGCAATCAGAAATTTTCAGTCACTAGTCATGGATATTATCTAATTAACGACATTAATCAACAATGCCCCTATATTTATAGCCAATGACTTGAGTATTGAGATTTGAGATGAAAAGGTGCAATCAAATATTACGAAGACAGATCCTTTTCATGTTTTAAAGAAAAAATTGACGAGAGTACAACAAGAATTTAAACGTTATGGTTTCTGAGTCTATATATATTAGAATTTTCCGAACCCATTGCAATCATTGGTAGTTGAATTAGCCAAATGTTCAAAAAGAGGTGACATCCTTTCTGTAAAAGAAGACACCAGAAGGTCCATCATTTGGCAACAAAGCAAGTTTCACCAAGCTTTCAGCACCTTTTTCAGCAGTTAAACTTCCAGTATATGCAGTCATGTCTGTACCACAATAGCCAGGGCACACTGAATTTACGCGAAAATTCGGATATTTCGAACCTAAAACTCTTGTGTAGGCAATCAAGGCTGCTTTTGACACTTTGTAAGCTGCAAAAGTAAGTTGGCCATCCTTGGGATTCAATTGAATTTTCTGTAAAATCTTTGAGAAATTCATTTAACACTTGGTCCACCCTTTCTTCTGTTAGGCTTTTTGCATCACTTAGCACATTTTTAGCCCATTCGTTGCACAATAACTGTACAAAAAGTAGGAAATCGAAAATCACTCAATAGAAATTGTACAATATCGATTACCCAATGTATCTTTTGCTTTAGGTATATTAACGGGCTATACAAACAAATTAAACTAGATAGTATTTTTTTTTTTTTACTATAAATCAATGTTTTTTTTGTGGCGTGTTACCTTTAACTTAATGGTGTAAAAAATCATAGACTAAAAGCTAAACTCAAGTTATATAATTAAAACGAAGTAATTATAAGAGATCATTTTCATCAAATTACGATATATTCAATTAATTACCTTTAACTTCCCCAAGAAAGAAGCAACATTAACAATCCTTGGTGAATTAGAGAGTTGAAGGAGAGGGATAAATGCTTCACTCATCCTTTTTGCACCATAGAAGTTTGTCTCTAAGCATTGTTTTGTCAACTCATAATTTGTAACGATACCTTAAATTGACTTCTCCATAACACTTTCGTCCTCTTCCTGCACAATTAATTAAATTATTGTATGTTAACGATCTAACTTTAATGTATATGAACGTATGTAATAACATATATAATAAATTTTTGAAAATGAAATAATTTGTCTTACTTCATTTTCAGTAGAAATGGTTACGAAATCTCCTTCTATTAAATCTTTTATTGTAAGAATATTACAATTTCCTTCCATCATTGATCCACCAACCCCTGCGTTGTTAACCTGCAAATTAAAGCATTCATAAATTCTCAATTTTTTTATAATGAATATGAAATTCATGTAGTGATAGATGAGGAAATGAAAGGAATCAAATTAAAGAACTTAATAATTAGGCTGGAGATGAATCTCAAAACGCTAAAATTAACGCAAAAGAATCGTGTCACGAGATAGAGATTGCAGCCTTTTGAGAAATTTATAAGTTTTTATTGTGTCAAGCATTGAATTCGAATTATTAAATTAAATAAGTCAGTAATTTAAAGTGTTTCATGGGAAATTACAAAACATATGGAGTGCAATTAATTTTTAATGGAATAACTTATAATTTATTTTGGTAAAAATAATTCAGTCAAAATTTTAAATTATTTTTTCACAATAAAAAGCATGCTAAATTGGTATAATGAAGGCGCATACTGTTTAGCTGGAAATGGGCAGTATTCAGTAAGCAAAAGTTATTACAGCTTTCTGGGAGAGTTCGAAAGAGTAAATGAGTCTGATTTGGTGTGGTGTGGAGCTATCTATATTCTACTACCTCGACACAGATATATCCTATGGCTGGCAAGACAAAATAGACTGTTAACAAAAGAGAGAATGATCAGGATGCACATTCCGGTGGAAGATGCAACATGTTGTTTATGTGATGATCAGAAAGAGGAATCCCCTCTGTATTTATTTTTTAACTGCAGATGGACTAAACGAGTGAAGGAAGATCTGGAAGCATGGTCAGGGTGCAGAGTGCAGAAGGACCAGGTGCAAGCATGCCTACACTGGATAAAAGAGAGACATTGGAGGCAATTCAAGAAGGAGATGACTGCAACAATGTTGGGGGCAAGGATCTATCATACATGGAAGGCCAGGAATTGGAAACAATTTAAGGGAATAAATATAAATACTGAGGTAGTTATTGGACAGATAAAGAAGGAGATACTGGAAAGAATCGACTACATTAAGGGTTCAAGGAAAGCTAGAAAATGTAGTAGTTTAGTTAAGAAACTATGTAACTAGTTTAGCTAGCTGTTTGTTTTTTTATTTGTTTTATGGTTCTGAGGCTTGGGGATGAATAACATGTTGGTTATGATTTCTTGAAGTGCTCTCTTTTTGTAAACTTTTGGTTGTCAATGATAATCTTTCACAGTTTACCTAAAAAACAAAAAAAGCCTCAATAATAGTTTCGTTGTTCATGTTATACCCATATTTATTTAGGACTCAAAATCTATCCCTCTAAAGTCTAAAGTTGAAAGAAGAAAAGAATACAGTTTTCAAACAATACATGTCCACTCATATTAATTTGGAATTACTATTAAGAACTACAAAATTGAAGATCGACGCATGCAAGAGATATTTTTCAAGATAAATTATAGTACGTGGTATGTTCTCACATGTTATTCCATCCGTTTAAAAAAAAATGACCTAGTTTGATTTGGAACGGAGTTTAAGAAAATAAAATAGACTTTTTAATCTTGTGGTTCTAAATTAAAGTTATGTCAAATGTACCAAAATGTCATTTAATCTCGTGGTCTTCAACATGTCAAGTGGAGTTAAAGTATTGCCAAAAAAGGAAAGAGGTTATTTTTTTTGAAACAAACTAAAAAGGAAATTAGATAATTCTTTTTGAAAAAGAGGAAGTAACTGTTTTATATATATATTATTTTACTATCTAATAAAGGGGAATAATAGACAGAAGACAGTCAACACGTCTGCTTGTGCTGCCTGCTTACTCCCTTTGCTGCCTCTTCTTCATTTAATTTAGAAAAAAAGGATAAATATACTCCTGAACTATCGTAAATGATATGCAGACACCCTTTGTTATATTTTAAACTAGAGCATATATGCCCTATTCTCTTTAATTTAACTACTATATGCTCTTTATTAAAATTAAAAAAAACTGCTACATGCTGCCGATTCTTCATCCAATGAAAAAATGTGCAATCCATTTAAAATTTCAATTCTAAACTTACTTTCTTAAGATCCTTCATAAGATGGGGTCATGAAAATATTTTATGGGCTTCATTTATATTTTATATTTATCATGTTTTATTTTTTATTATTTATTATGTTTTATTTTATTATTTATTTTTAATTTTATTATAGTTAATTCTTGAAATTCTATTGGTGAAATATCACAAATAAACATTATAAATTTCAAATAATAAATGATTGTGCCCATATAAAGTACGGACTTCCCCTTTCTAGTATATATATATACTAGAAAATATTGAAAGTTTTGCTTATTCTATGCGGTTCCAGGCGATTACATGAAATAGAAAATTTCATAATAATTCAAAGGTATAATTAGAAAAAAGTTTTTTATAGAGTTTTAAATCAAATACAACATTAGGTGAGAAGCAATGAATCAAACATTTGTGTTCGCAACAAATTTTCGTAAGCGCTGAAAATCGACTGCAAGCAAAATAAATAAAAGAAAAATGTTATTTTTTTGATGAATCGTTGTGAGTACAATTCTGTTGTTCTCTTGATTCTCTCTCCTAAGATTCTCCAAGATTCGAGGGCCTTCAGTAGCGTATTTCTCGAAATGTTGGATGATGTAGACCTCCTTGAGATGTTGTCGATCTCCGAGAATGTCGAAAAGCGCTTCGTCGTTTCAAGTCGATCTCCGGGAAGAACTCCGTTGATGACTCCTTCGAAGAGCTATGTAGTTGATGGTGTAGCTTCCTCCAATTGCAGAATGCTTGTTGAAGAGTTTTCTTCTCCCCTTGAATGTCATGTCTATCCCCTATTTATAGTTGTAGGGAATGAACAAGGTTGCTCGTGATTGGCCAAAGAATGTCATTTTGACACTTGGTGCATTGTGATTCGTTCTTGCATTTGACTGGGACTACCACCTCATTTGGACACGTGGCGTCACTTTGTTGGTCTTCGATGCCTAGTCACTGTGACACGTGGCATGAGTTTGGGCTTCAAGGTGAAATGGACCTTGGACTAATAAAAATGGACTTATTTATTTGTAAAGCCCAAATTAATCATTCAACCCAAACAAACATGGATTTAATCCAAATTTTGTATGAATTAAATCCAATAAAATTTGTGTGTCTACAGATGCCCCCTACTTCAACCCTTGTTGAAGTGTTGGTTTGCCGACACTTGGTGACAAGACTTGAAGTATTCATGAATGTGTTTTCATTTTTTTGAGACTTGTCAACGTGTAGGCTTGCCGAATTTGACGACGAGAGTTGAAGTCTTCATGAATGTGGTTTCTTTTTTTTTGAGACTTGTCAACGTGTAGGCTTGTCGAATTTTGACGACGCAAGTTGAAGTCTTTATGAATGCATTGTTGAGGCTTCAAGAGTATTTGTTTCTTGTCGTCGCATTCTAACTAGGTCACTACAAATGATTAGTTTGTAGTGATCTCAATTTTTTTTTTAAACATTCTTGTTTGACAACCACGTGGACCCTCTATATTGATGTCAAATAGATGGGTCTAGTGAGTAGTAACATTGTGTGATCTTCCTTGCAAGGTGTGAGAGAGAAAAAGAAGATTGATTGGATTTTGAATCAAATAAAAGGAATATCAACTTTCCTTTGGTTGATTTTGTAAGAATCATTCTTGACATCTGAAGACTTATTGCTTTCCTTTTGAGTGCTGACAACTTCCATTTAGATGGGTAAGAATTGATGTGATTTCCTTTTTCCAATCTTACCACAACTTTCCTTGTACAAAGAATGAGAGTTGTTCAAAGAAACTTCTATATAAGAATCTCTCATGTACAACGGATTGATCAAAGAATCATTGAAAAAAAAAAAAATTCTCCTAACCAAATCAATGTGGAACTCCAAATTTGGTTTGTTCTTTTCTCAATTTCGTGCAGTCCTGCCAAAATTCTCTTTTCTTGGTATAAAAGAATTCAAATGACGAGCGACTTGAATCTGGAGAAACCTAGACTTATAGTACTACGACATATCCAAAAATCAACGTCAAAAACCTTTTGTAATGACGGGAATTAATTTTTGAAGTTGGTCATCAAATCTGGAAGTTCTCCTCATAATTATGCGCAATCTCGCCAAAACGTCCTTTTCTCGGTGTAGCAGCACTCAAACGACAAGACACTGAGGAACTAGACTTTTGGTGCTACGACATATCCAAAAATCAACGTTAAACACCTTCCGGATTGACGGGAATCGAATTTTGAAGTTGGTCATCAAATCTGGAAGTTCTCCTCACAGTTATGCACAATCTCGCCAAAACGTCGTTTTCTCGGTGTAGGAGCATTCAAACGACAAGAGGCTTGATTCTGGAGAAATTAGACTTTTGGTACTACGATATATCCAAAAATTAACATTAAACACCTTCCGGATTGACGGGAATCAAATTTTGAAGTTGGACTCCAAATCAGTTATTCTCACAGCTATGTGCAATCCCACAAAACCATCCTTTTCTTGGTGTAGGAGCTTTCAAATGACAAGCGGGTTGATTCTCAAGAAACTAGACTCGTAGTACTGTGAAATGTCCAAAAATCAATGTCAAACTCTTCCTGAATTGACAGAAATGATTTTTGAAGTTGGTCTTCAAATTTTACTGTTTTCCTCACAGATTTGTATCTTTTAGATTTTTCTTGTTTCTCTTTCTTGCAGGTAATGGTTGTGGTTGCATCTTTATTTATGCATTGACATGTTTCTTAAACACAGGAGATTGATGTTCAAGATCCAATTTGGCCGTAATTCAAAGCTTCGTGCTACTGGCACCGGTATGTCGAACAAGATTGTTGTGCTGCTGCTCATGTTTGTCATGCCATATT
>JAJOOR010013666.1:0-18309 GCA_036250505.1 Solanum acaule | reverse complement strand
AAAGGTGAATGACTTATTAATAATTCCAAGTGGCAAAATGTCAATCATTCACTAATCAATTAAGTTGACTAGGTCTTCTTAGACCCCCCCCCCCCCGCCGCACCCCACCCCCAACTACCCTCCATTACTGCTCAAGCTACCAAATTAATCACTTGAAAATTTAAAAATTAAAAATTATATCATAATTTTTTAAAGTAAAGTATATTATTTATGGATATTTAAAACAAGTATCATAAAATATTATTGCTAATACAGAGTAATTAGTAGCTTCTATATCTTCACAACCCTCCATTAATCTTTATTTATAATTTCAAATCGATTAAGTGTCATAATCATGATAATCTCTTATATATTATGTAAAAAAAAATTATAAATAAAGTTCGTGGCAATCTTTTATATTACGTAGGTGCATGCGGTTTCTAGTCTACAAATTAAAGCATAAGTGACAATAACTAACAATAATGCAGCATAAGATGTCAACATTATTCAGTCTTGCTTTCACAGTTCACACTATGTATCGAAAAATATGAAAAATTGAGGAAAATGACTTTTTGAGTGTAAGACTGAAAGTAAAGAAGATAATTTCTACGTGTGATATTTCATATCATTGATTAAGTTATTTTCATCCTCCAACACAGTATATTTCATCTTCATCCCTACCTTCCCTGACCCCTACCTCTCTTGTTGTATTAGTTATTCTAATTATATACAAATGATTTTGAGATTATACTTTTTGCTTACATATAAAAAACATAAAAATAAATAAAAAATCACATATTTTTTCAAAAAAATATTTATAAATATATCACATCAATATGACCAAGTGGCTTACGTACATCGACCGACAAAACAAACTAAAAACAAAAGATTAATCATAGATAATGAAGCAACATTAAAATAACTTTAAAAAATAATATGCATGTGATGGGTATTATATATTTCGATAATAAATCGTCGTGTTAATAGTATATTTTTGGATAGCTATGCAAAAAAGTAATTTAAAATATGCTAACTTGTAGGACTACCTTATTCTAAAAAAATACTCCCTCCGTCCCAAGACTTTTAAAACTTGTGGTCCAAAATAAATGATAGAAATTTGTGTGGCTGTAAATCATTTCATTAAGGGTAAAATAGATATTTTATAGTTATATTGTTACTTTATATAGAAATGTGTCATTCTTTTTTGGACTGACTAAAAAGGAAAGTGAGTCATATAAATTGGGAGAGAGAATAATAATTTACTTTTATTTTATTTAAATTAATAATAAAAGCTGTCCAACTGCCATATTAATTAAAAAAAAAAACCTTATCCTAAAATATCTAGAAATAGTGGTGTATATATACTCTTGAATTTGGTCAATACTCAAAGACTTAAATGACGTATTTAATGACTCTTTTAATGTACAATGTATCAAGTTAAATAAGAGGGGCAACTCTCTTCATTTGCTTTATAACTCAAGAAAAGTCTTCTAAAAATCGAGTATATAATACATGAAAATGTTATTTTATTTTGACCTTAATTAGCCGATATTTATAACCTTTAATTTTGGATGTGTAATGGTAGACACTTAAGTTTATATATAATTGAACAAGTAGACACACATGTCCTACATGATAATTTGTGTCGTACATGGTGTCCTACGTGTATTATGTCACATAGGACTAGTCACTAGTGTGTCTACTTGTTCAACTTTATACAAGTTTAAGTCTCTACTTGTGCACATCCAAAGTTGGAGGGCTAGATGTCAGTTGAGACCAAATTAAAGGATACGTTTATATATTATGCAATTTTTTTTATATATATATACACAAAATATATATAGAAATAATAAATACCCCAAAAAAAGGTTCCCCCCTAACCTAATATTAATAATATATTAGAAATATATATTTTTGCACAACATGACGAAAATTATTTAATCTTTTCCCTGATTCATAATCATGTGAGTTATTTGGTCGACGTTGCATATATATATATATATATATATATATATATATAAATCTTTTCAATTAAATAATACGATATTTATTTAGTTGATCGTCTGCATAAGAAAATATATTTTCCATGCGTGACTAATAGCTAGATGGCATTGCGACCCTAAGGTAAATCTGCCCCTAATGGTGATCGTGAATATTACCTTATCTAAGAGTGTTAATTGACTCTCTTTCGTCGAAAAAAGCTACTACATTATATCATATATTGAATCATTAAAATTTACTCATGTGTTCATAAAATTTTGATTTCAGCCCTGACTAGAGTGTTCATTAGAAGTCAAAAAATAAGTGATGATTTGACATTATTAGTCTTTTGTCCCCCATGCTTTAATTTTATTTCTTCTGTGATTATATTTTAAAAAAATATTATACAAAGAAAAGAACAAATTGTTTCTTTTTTCTGCATTGTTTTCCTAACTTTATTAAACACAAGAAAATTAAATATTTTAAATTTTCCCCTCGATGTTCAATATCCTTAGAGATGCCTTAAATAAATTGGATTTACGGTAAAAAATTCAGATCGAGTAAAACGCTATGTAACAAAGACAATTTTATATTCGAACCAGGATTCAATCCTGAAACATATAATTAAAGGATGATAGATTACTTAAGTAAAAATAAGAAGAAAATCTTAACATTAGGGAAACATTTTTAACACAATATGATAGATTGTACAACAAAACATTACATCATGACCAACCATTCATAGTAAATGAATGGCTTTATTCATACTTGTTACAAGCATAGGGTCTTAAGTAGCAAGATTATTATTATCTTGTCACTTAATTTCAAAAGTTTACAATAATAATACACATAATTAATTATTTAGTTGTGAGTCTGGGCAGCCACATATTCTTCATAAGAGCAGCAGTATTTTTTGCATCCATATTTGTATTTTTTGCAGCAACTATAACATTTCTTAGGTTTTCCATAGCCCTTACCATAGCCGCCACCATGATAATGTCCATCAACGTTTACCGCTGCATCGATGAATTGTGAAGATTAATTAAACTAGCTAACACGTACAATGAGTCATGACTAGTCTCTGAATTGAACTTCAATTTATATGTCGTACTTTCCTTTTTATTATATTTCAAAATGAATACTCCTTTTCCTATATATATTTAATTGTAATTTTTTTTAATTTCAATGTAACATAAGATCACAAAATTCACAGGACATTTATAATATAATTTACACACCTTTAGTTTAGTTTAGCAAAGATTGGAAAGTTTATGGTATATTCTTAAACTTTATGCATATTAATTGAGACATATAAAATGAAACAAAAGGAATGTATATTAAGTGTCATGATCAAACTATAGCATTATTAATTGAAATTTTGGGATTTCGTTTCCAATAATTTTTAAAAAGTAGACAAATTTTATGATCAAACATATTTATCTTCGCCCCCATCCTCATCCCACCGTCACCATCCAACCCCACCAATTATATATCTGTCTAGATTATATCACAATATTAAACACAACAAAGTAAATAAAGAAGTCACTTATATTTTCTTACAAAATATTTTTCATGAAAAACATTTTTTTTTATTTAACACACCCTAAGAGAGGGAACAAATGAAAAGAAGTGCTTACCATTGGAAGTCTCAGCTGCCAACTCCCTAGCTGCAACCTCAGAGCTTATCATTAAGAAAATAGCCAAAAAAAGACCAAGAAACATAATTGCCTTGGAACCCATTCTTCTTAATTTTTTATTTTTTTTTTGTTCAAAACTTAGTACTTATGAAATATGAAAATTGAGGGATGAAGAAACTAATGCATTCTTGGGCTCTATTTATAATAAGATTTTGAATGCATAAATTGAAGGTGTGAGGGGACACGTACGGATTTCAATTATTGTATGGACCAAAGAAATGAACAACTTGCTCTACAAGTGGTACATAAATAGAGTGTTGATTTTATGGTGGAGTCGTAAGTATTTTCTATACTTCATATTATTTAATTTTTGTTAAGATGAAAAAAAACATGATATTTATAAATTTTATTTGTTTGTATTTTACAAATCTTAAATATTCAAAACAATTAAATTAAGAGTTAAAAAATATCAAAACACCATTGAGGCTTTTTAGTAAAAGTAGAAAGACACAAGTACATACGTTAATACTATAACAAAAATGTTAAAATAAAAACCTCACTATGCATGCTCTTTTTACTTATGAAAGTCATTTTTTTACTTAAAACTAATAAATAATAGAATTTTTTTTTCCTAAAATACAACATGTGCTATTGTTGTTCTTGTTCTTGTAATAATCGTTAACATACTGCATCAAAATATTTCAATAGATATTAGAATAAACAGTTTATACACTAAGCATTGCCTAAAAATCTCCATTTATAAGGTATAATTGTCGAATAATGCAGGAGTTTATAGTAGACAAAAAAAAAAAAAAAAAAAGGAAGAATTGGGCGGTTGAAAACAAAACTAAAAAAGATTAAAAGGAAAAGTAACCGTCTCTCCGTCACATATTAGTTATTATTCTACGTTTATAAAAAGTCAATTTAATTAATTCTCAAAACTGAATCGTATAGATTAACATCATAAAAATTATACAAAAAAAATCTAGAACTCACAAGTTTCTCTCATGTCAATATAATTTTAAAATATTAATCAAAGCTAATTATCATATTTAATTTTCTAAAGGAAAACAAGAAAACTAATTGAAAAAATGAAATATCTTGAAAACTAACTACACCGATAATTGAGCAATTATTTAGGCACTTTTACATTTTCTAATATTAAGATAAACAGAAGAAAATAATTAAAAAATATTTTAAAATTTTAAAATTTTAAATTATAAATTTTAAAATAAATAAATTTATTTCTCAATTGATGATAAATTTATATAGTCTTTGTTTAATCAGACAAACCTAAACCACGTGCATGGATGGCCCATCATTTAACGCATGTAGAAAAAGTCAAACAGTCACTTATCAGTTGTTCAGCCGCCATGCCACGTAATTAATTATATGTTCGTTTCAATTTATTTGACTTATTTTTTTTAATTTATTTTAAAAATGAATTTTTTTTGATAGTTTTTTAATTTTAACTTTCTACGTGACATGTATCATGATGAAGAACGTATAATATTTCAAATCATTAAGACATCTAAACACAACGGGTAATTAGGATAGATGACAAGAATTTATGGGATAAAATAATAATAGCATAATATATTCAACATGTGAATTGTCATTTGTTCAAAATCTTAGTAGCTCAATCATTTAACTGGTGACGGAGGCGTAGCCAGAATTTTTAGTAAGGGAGTTCAAAATCTGAAGAAATAGACACGCGAAACAGTTGAAGGGAGTTCGACATCTACTATATATATCTAAAAAATTATTATAACCATGTAAAATTAATATAATTTCTGCCGAAGGGGATTCGGATGAACCCCTACAATGTAGCTCCGCCACTGCATTTAACTATCTGGATTTTTATTTTGTTAATTTGAATTCGATTTCCATAACGTCTCTCTTATTTCTCCCTTTCCATCCTCCATTTTTTAAAAAGTTGTAGGACTCCTTATCCTAAAATAGCTAGAAATAGTGGTGCAAATATAACGCTCTTCGATTTGGTCAATACTCAAAGACTTAAATGACGTATTCAGTGACTCTTTTTAGTGTACTATCAAGTTAAATAAGAGGGTCTACCAACGAAAGTGATGTATCAAATGAAGTTTTTTTTTAAAATCAGAAGTTTTGAATTCAAATTTTAAGTATGAAAAAATTATTGGTAAAAAACGTTTTCTCCTTGAATAAAGTTTTTATGCAATACAAATTTAAATAATCAGACTTTAATATAAATATCGAATACCGAATAAAAAATTAAATAAGAAGGGGGCTAACTCTCTTCATTTGCTTTATAACTCAAGAAAAGTCGTTTTAAAAAAAAAAAGATTAAAAAAAGTTGTGAGAAAAAGTCTTCAAGGAAAATGACCGACAACGCAACAACCAAAATTCTTATTTTGCTCTTATATACTCTATTTTTCCCGTTTCATTTTATGTGACACTATTTGATTTGATACGGTATTTAAGAAAAAAAAAAGACTTTTAAAACTTGTAGTCTAAAATATTTTTGGATATTTGTGTGGTGGGGATTCATTTCATTAAGGGTAAAAGAGGAATTCTAAAGTTAAATTGTTTCTGATTATAGTCGGGTGACATTTTTTTTAGAACTAAAAAGAGCCACATAAAATGGGACGGAGAAAGTAATAGAATTCAACTCATATATATTACTCTCCATTTGGTGATGCTTTTTATTTCTCGAGAATTAAAACTCATACACATAATATAATTTTTTATATATACAATATAATTTTTGGATAAAAAATGTTTAACTGAAAACCTTTTTATCTACGTACCTAAACTACTGTGTAACCTCCATACTAGTCAATAATCAAATTGTGGTTCTTAGAAGTTAGAAGCTGTTGCAAGACATCTTCGATTCTCTACATTTTTTTTTTCTTTGTGAAGTGTCAATTATGTGGAGAAAAAAAAAAATTCTTTACTAGCCTAATATTAAAAAGCTAATAACAAAATTATCTACTTTATTTAAGAGAAATATTTTTGCACAACATGACAAGTGAATGAAATATATTTGAGTTTTAAATCAAATCATACTTGTCAGCTGTCCCCTATTATTTGACTTAATTAGACATTGCAACTGCATGCATTGAAATGAAAAATATTCATCACATATTCAAATCTAAATATAAATTAAAAAAATACGTAGATTTGTTTTTTTTTTTTTATAAATATTATTTGTTTTTAGTTTTAGCTGAACAGTACTTCTCGTATGCTAGTTGGAAGTGGTAAATATTTGATGAAATAGTCGAGGTACACATAAATTGATCTACATACGTTATGAAAAGTTTGAATTTATTTTAACCGTAGATATTAATGAATGAACGTTATCCATAAATCAAGTCACATGTTTTGTATTATACATATGTAGTATGTCTATTTTATTCTAATTGATAAATATTCATCAATAAAATCCATTAAATATATTTTTCACGAACCACCTTTATAAATACAATAAGTATATATTAAGTTACGAATTGAAATTAGTATTGATCTTGTTGTTTGATAAATAATGCATTCAAATCACCCTTTTATTCATGTTGTAAGTTTTAATATATATTAGTGGAGTCATAAAATATAAGTTTATAATTGCAAAGTCAAATTGAACGGATTGCGCAATGACGCTTTTTGTTAATAAAGCCTATGTTAATTTGTTTAAATTCGATCTAATCCATCCATTTATCATCTAAATTTAAATCTAGTCTCTTCGATTCCTAAGGGCTTCAACTCCTTTTCATATCTTTCTTGTTTACATGAGAAGAGCGATTTTTACACAATTATCACGATCATATATCCTTACTCAATAACCATTTTAAATGACTAAAATGGTGAAAAAAATTGAAAAGGGTAAAAAATTACGTGTTTACGATGGTCCTATCAAATTAATTTTCCTTTAGCTCCCGATAATGATATACGTTCTATATACATTATAGTTTTTCTTTTGCTCACTACCAATAACTTCACTTCACCTTCACATTATTTTTCTTGTTACTGTATATATACTAATTTCTAGAAGAAGCAAAAACGTCTCGTAGTAAGATATTACTTGCATGATTACTCTATCTTGTGATATATCGTCTAGCTAATCTTATCCAAGAACGAAAAAAAAATCAAGTAATATTATATTTCGAGATCATTATTATCTCTTATCCCATAAATTAAACGACCTCTTATTGATTCATCTTTCAAGGTTCTTTATTTCCTTTGGATTTATGTGAAGAATTTTCTTCCAACGTAATCTTGGTTAGGATGACTTTTAACTGATTTTTTCTTGGAAATCAATTGTGAATTCAATAATTTCTTCACCTACCAAAAGAAAAGTTACTTGTCCCCATCTTCAATTACTAATTTTTTTAAAATATACCACTTACGTGTCACCTAATATTTCCAAATATACCCTTTCCGTCAATCTCTAATACATTAATTTCTTATTATAAATAGAGCTCAATTATGCATCAGATCAATTTCTTCATCCTTTAATTAATATAATTAAGCTTTAGAGAAGAAAAAAATGATGGGTTCCAAGGCATTTATATTTCTTTGCCTTTTTGTGGCTATTTTTGCAATGATAAGCTCTGAGGTTGTAGCTAGGGAGTTAGCGGAGACTTGTAAGATTATTTTTTCTAATTTTATTATTTATATATTTGATGAATTTCTTATCTAAATATTTTACCTATATGTAACGTTATGATAATTTTTGAGTTTTACGATTGATGTAGCATTGGAATCTGTTAAATTAGGTCTTGGGCCTAACTCACACCCCAAAATCTAGCTCCAAGGGAGGAGGATTGTCCAAGCCTTATAAGGACTCCACCTATCTCATTAACCACCGATGTGGGACTTTTGTCATTCTTTAACACCCCACCTCACGCCCAGTGCTTAGCATTTGGTGTATCGGCAATTTTGATTTTGGGGGCCCCAACATCAAGTGAGACGGGCCCTGCTCTGATACCATGTCATAATTTGTACAATCGAATGCACAAATTCATGAAGCCATTCGAGAGAATAGAAAGCTTGAAGAAGAAGATATTTTGTGGAATGATTCTGTATATACATTCAGCTCAACTGAGCACTATTTATACATGAACGAAAGTAGCATTTTCTCTAACCGACTAACTACTTTGTAACAACTAATATGACAGCTGGAATAACTAAATTAACACTAACTAATTGAGTCGACTAACTAACTATTAGTAACAACTCACTTTATACAATATGCCTATCTACAACTACTGTTAATCAACATACATTTTAATACTCCCCCTCAAGCTGGAGGGTCAAGAATGTTATACAATCCAAGCTTGCCAAGAAAATGTGTGTGTTGAATGCTAGTGAGACTTTTAGTTAGTAAGTCAGCTTGTTGTTCCTTAGTGTTCACATAGACAGCCTTGACTTTGCCTTCTTTGATCTTGTCCCTAATAAAGTGACAATCAATCTCAATGTGCTTCGTCCTCTCATGGAAGATGGGATTTTCAGCAATTTGGATTGCTGATTTACTGTCACTGAATATATTGATTGGTGTATTAATCTGCACACTCAATTCTTGAAACAACCCTTTCAGCCAAGTCAGTTCTGCCACAACTGCAGCTAGACGTCTATACTCAGTTTCTGCTGAGCTTTTGGACATTGTTTGTTGTTTCTTAGATTTCCAGGAGATCAGTGAGTTTTTGAACTTGACAGCAAAACCAGTAACAAACCTTCTAGTGTTTGGACACGAAGCCCAATCAAAATCACACCAACAAGTGAGTTACTGATGAGTGACTCCAGATTGTAATAGTATGCCCTGTCCTAGTATTTTTTTAGATACCTTACTGTCCTCAATGCAGCCTCCCAGTGAGATCTCTTTGGCATCTGCATAAATTGACTTAAGGTCTGAACTGAGAAACTAATATCAGGTCTTGTTATAGTCACATAAAGTAACTTCCCAATTAGCCTTTGATATGCATTGGCATCAGACAATAGTTCATCTCCTGTGCTATTAGTTGCCTCATCATACTCCCTTGTTGTGAGTTTTTGATTGACTTCCAAAGGAGTAATTGTTGGTTTTGATCCACTCAATCCCATTTCAGAAATGAGTTCCAACACATACTTCCTTTGATTCAACAGTACACCTCTTGTAGACCTCATGATTTTAATGCCAAGGAAACATTTCAGCTCTCCTAAGTCCTTCATCTTGAACTTATGATTTATGATCTGTTTGGCCTTCTCAATCAAAGTGATGTTACTACCAGTGATCAGTAAGTCATCAACATATACAAGTACTATGACAATATCAGTCTGTTCCTTCATTGTGAATAAGGAATAATCATGATTGCTTTGTGAAAAACTTGCATTCACCAATGCTTCAGTTAGTTTAATATTCCACTGCCTGGAGGCTTGTTTCAATCCATACAATGACTTCAGCAGTTTACACACTCTTGTCTCTCCCTGCCGTCTAAATCCTTCTAGCATCTCCATATATACCTCTTCCTCAAGATCACATTGAATAAAGGCATTATAAACATCCATCTGAAACATATTCCAACCTCTAGAAGCAACTAAAGCTATAACAGATCTCACTGTTACCATTTTTGCTACAGGAGAGAAAGTGTCATTGTAATCTAAGCCTTCTCTTTGACTGTAACCTTTTGCCACCAACCTTACCTTAAATCTTTCCACATCACCACTTCTTTTATATTTGATTTTGTAAATCCACTTAGATCCCACTATGTTCTTTCCTGCGGGAAGTGATACAATTTCCTATAATTTGTTTTGTTCTAAGGCTAGCACTTCTTGCTTCATAGCCTTTATCCACCTAGGGTCCTTTACAGCCTCTTGAAATCTCTGTGGCTCCACTAATTTAGAGACTTTGGTTAGGTAGCACTGGAATTTAGGGGATGTCTTCTCATAAGAGATATAAATTCCCATAGGGTACAAACTAGTGCTTCTTTTTTTTCTGGAAAGCATAGTCTTTCATCCATATGGGCTCCTTTAAAAGTCTATGGGATATTTTGATGTATGGTGCAGTTGGTTGTTCAACATAATGAGCATCAGCAATCACCTGAGCTTGAGCTTCAATCATAGCATTGTCCTGTGTATCATCAGCCACAAACACATGCTCAACAGTCATAACATCAATATATTGTGTGTTATCAGCCACAAGTGCATGATCATTAGTCATAGTGTCAACATTTTGAGTCTCTGGGATTACAACTCCACCAGATTCAATAAGCTCTGCAGGTGTTAGAGGAGAAAATTGCACCAACTCTTGTTCAATGAGCATGTGATTCTCCTGTGTAGCTGCAGATGGTTTGTTCCTGAAAGGAAATATGGTTTCTCTGAATTGGACATCCCTGCTAACAAAGAAAAGGTTAGTGTTGAGGTCCAATAGTAAATATCCCTTTTGTGTCTTAAAGTATCCCATAAAAACTGCCTCCCTTGCTCTTTCTGTAAACATGTCATGCTTGACTAAGTTTGTAGCATAGCAGAGGCAACCAAATATTCTTAGATGATCAATGTGATTTTTCATTTTGTACAGGACTTCATATAGAGTATGGCCTTGTAACACAGTAAATGAAAGTCTATTAATGAGGTACACTGCAGCCTTCACACATAAACCCCAGTATCTTATAGGAATATCAGCTTGGAACCTCAAAGCTCTGGCTGTGTCCAAGATGTGTCTGTGTTTTCTTTCAACCCTGCCATTTTGTTGTGGTGTGTGTACACAACTACTTTGGTGCACAATCCCATGTTGACTCAACAACTCATTACATTTGAAATTAAAAAATTCAGCGCCATAACTTTGACAGCAACATCAAATTGAGTTTTTATCATAGACAAAAAATCTTGTAATACTATTACAACATCTAACTTGAACTGTAATAAGAACACCCAAGTAAATTTGCTATGATCATCAACAATAGTGAGGAAATATGATTTCTTAAAGTAGTAGTTTTATAGGGTCCCCAAAGGTCTAAATGTACAAGTTGAAATGAAATGTCACTACATGAGTCACTAGTTGAGAACTTCAACCTAGATTGTTTAGCCCTTGGGCATACTGAACAATTTTCATGTACTAGACTATTACATTTGCTCTTCATCACTGCTATATCTATCCCTTTCATGACTGACAAAGATGGATGTCCAAGTTTCATATGCCATAGATGATAGTTTCCAGAAGTGGTATCCACTGTTGCTGTCATATTTATTCTTGTAGAATACTTTTTTATTTGTTTTATTTGTTTCTCACCTCCTGATCTGAAAATGTACAAGCCACATTTTTCTTTACCAATCCCCCTCACCATGCTACTGGATAGATCCTGAAAGACATAGAAATCAGGGAAGAAGGAAACAAAACATGATAATTCCTTGGTTAACCTGGAGACTGATAATAGGTTGAACCTAAAATCAGGTACAAACATGACATCCCTTATGACTGACTCATCAAACATATTAGTCTCTCCTATATGTGTGATATCAGCCTTACCACCTGTAGGCAAGTATATTTTGTCATTGCTGGAATTTCCTACTTCCTCAGATCTCAACAGGTTTTCTAAACTAGCTGTAATATGGTGAGTAGCACCAGAGTCGACTATCCATTCACTATGTGAAATGTATGAATGGAAACATGTGATAGTACCTGATGAATTTGCTGCCTGCTGGCCATCTGTAGCTTTCTTGCTCAACATAAGCAGGATTTGTTGATACTGCGTTTCAGTGAAGTATTGGCCCTTTGCATCTCCTGAAGCCTTTTCTCCAGTGAAGTGACTATCCTGGATGTTTGTTCCAGCAGGAGTGCCTACACCACATGCATTATTCACATGTGCAAAAGGTTGAGTGTTGTTATATTTACCATTGACAAAGAGTTGATTCTGAGCAGGTGATTGGTTGTAGTTTCTTTTAGCATTTTGATTTCCAGTTTCTTCTCCAGAGTTGTATCTGCCTCTAGGTTTGAAATCATCAGGATAACCAATTATCTTCCAGCATTGCTCCTTTGTATAACCTCTCACATGACAATGTTCACATCTCATAATAGGCTTTTTTCCCCTGGATATCTGCCAGCTTGTAGTATAGTAGGATCATGAAGCTTATCCTAACCAGTTGCAACCTGATGACAGTTGATTGCCCTTTCACTTTTATCCTCAGAAATCATAGCATATGCTTGACTTACAGTGGGAGCTACAGATTTCATAAGAATCTGCCTTCAAGTTTGATCATAAGGGTCATTCAAGCCATTCAAAAATTGAAGCAACCTCTGGTCTTGTAGATGATCATCATATTCTTTGGATTTAGAGCAGTCGCATTTAGGAGTTTAAAATTATAGTATTGTATTCATCCCAGAGCTCTTTGAGTTTTGAGTAATAAGTAGAAGCATAGCTCGTACCTTGCGTATGATTGGTGATTTCTCGATGCAATTGGAAAACTCTTACTCGATTGATTTTGTTGAATCATTCCTTCAGATCCTCCCAAACAGCATTGGCGCTTGATCCGTATACGATTCCACTTAACAAATACTTCGAGACAGAATTCATGATCCATGAGTGCACTATTGCATCACATTTCTCCCACGCATCAGCCAAAATATCCTGAAACTTCTCCCTGTTGCAGGTTCCATTGACAAATCTCAATTTCCCTTTTCCAAGGAGAGCAATCCTCATCGATTTGCTCCAAAGGTTGTAGTTCTTAGTTCCAGTTAGCTGGATAGGGATAAGCATTGAACCAGGAGTGTCTGATGGCTGTAGAAAAAATGGGTGTTTGTGATTGATCTGTTCTTCAATGTCTCCCATGTCAGCTTCAAATTTTCAGATATGAAAGGATCGAGTTTGCGGAAGCGAATTAGATCTCTATGCTCTGATATCATGTTAAATTAGGTCTTGGGCCTAACTCACACCCCAAAAGCTAGCTCAAAGGGAGGAAGATTGTCCAAGCCTTATAAGGAGTCCACCCATCTCATTAACCACCGATGTGAGACTTTTATCATTCTTTAACAAAATCAGATAACAAGAATGATGAACACACTGACGGACGTAGCGGATATAACATATATAATGACGAATACAACAATGAATATAAACCTCCTGGTGGTGGATATAAGTCTCCAGGTGGTGGATATAAGCCTCCGAGTGGCGGATATAATCCTCCGAGTGGCGAATATAAGCCTCCAGGTGGTGGATATAAACCCCCACATGGTGGATATAAACCTCCAGATGGCAAATACAACCCTCCACATGACGAATGTAAACCACCCAGTGACGGACATCACCCCCTAGGTGGTGGTGGTGGTGGTGGACATCACCCCCCATATGGTGGATATAACCCTCCAAATGGAGGCCATGATTAAGTGACTAGCCAATTGCCTCACAACAAATCATCATGTGTACTATTATAAAACTATGGTATACGTACGTAGTGGCAAGATTAGTACTAGTAATATAATAGTCTTGTTGCTTTTAGACCAGATTATTGTATCAATAGTATGAATAAAACGCATGATATGAATTGTTGGTCATATAATATTTTGTTGTACAATATATTATGTGATGAATATATTTTCATAATGTACGTTTCTTCTTATTTCACATTTTATTATTGAAAACTACTCCCCCATCCCTAATATTATATGTTGCTTTTTGTTTCTCAAAATTTAAATTATTATATAAATTTTAACCAACAAATTTATTAAAAATATAGTTTTTTCATCGTACTGATATAAAAAAAAAACTGTAACTAACAATACTTTGGGACGAAGGGAGTACTTCTCAATCCCTACCCTCTCCAAATTCAAAATACAATCTACTCTAAAATGAAAAGGCAAGAAATTATAAGAGACCCCTTGATTTTCTAGATTGTGTTGGAATTGTTGGAAAAACGAAAATCGATCAACAATGTCATTTGTTCAGATATTTTTTTATTGTTATGACGAAATATTATTATAAAGAACATATAATATAAATAACATAAAAGAAAATTTTCAAAAATTACCTACTTATTTACATTAAAAAAATCTAATTAACATATAAATAATTAATTAAGATCTCATAGATACAAAATCTTGACTCCGCCATTGAGAATTAATTGGCAAGATGTAATAGTCTTTCAATTTTAGACCTTGCTTTTAATTATAATAACAAAGTATGAACAAAATTAAAGCCCATTATTAGTTCCTCAGTACCCCACAAAAATATCCAAATCATTATAGACAAATTTTGAACTTAAAATTTATGAGTTTCTACAATAATGTTAAGTTCATGCAAATCAATAATCAAAATTTCTAGATCCCCATGTACCCATGCGAATCAATTTAAACCTAAAGAAAGGTCTCTAAATTTTATTTTCTTAGAGAAACATAAGACTTAAGAGTTAATTATCCTTTTAGAGATAATTTCATAAACAACCTCTCACTTTGACTTCATAACACAAGTTTTCCTTGTGATTTGTTATAGTTTTTTATTAGTACCAATTAATCATATGAAATGACTTGACGTTACATTGTTAAATTAATAGCACTTCTCTTATCATTTATCAATATCGACTCTGACTCTGAGGTAGACAATCGTCTATCACATAAATATAATACGGACTAATAATATGAAAATAATAGCATTTGATAATTTTCACAATTCTTGAGGTTTCATGTTTGTGAAAAGCAAAATACAATTTAAAAAATTCAAATTGCATGTTCATATAAAAAACTTCGACTTCAAATCAATGTGATTTGAACTTATGATTCTATATAGTATATCCAAACGAGTCTTTAATGTCGTTTGATAATTATAGTAGATCTATGTTTTTAGCGACTTTGTCATTTTGATGTGTCCAATGAACTAATTTAAGTAAATGATTCACCATTAATGTGGATTTGTTCAAATTAACTCAAAAAATAGATTTAAACTTTACGAGTACTTTAACGGTTAAGGTTTTTAGCATTGAACTACTTGTAATTTTAAAGTTATGAATTCAAATATATCATTTGTTGCTATTTTTATCTATAAAATTTATGCTTCACATCAAAAGATTAAGTTCAGATAAATTCGATGTCCCAACTCTACTTTTACCTCTAACATGAATGTTTCACTTTAGGGTTAAAGAGTTCTCTATCAAAATTTTATCTCAAATTTTGAATTTTAAAATGTATAATTAAAGATAGAAGGTACTTATTGATCACCTACCACAGAAAATTGATAGCAATACATACTTCAAATATATGAAGTAGAAAACTAAAGCAATAAAGATTTTATGAGTAATTAAAACCTATTTGGGAAAGCTTTTAAATTTACGTATTTTAATTTTTCAAACTTGTTTTTGAAAAGTTCTTTGAATGTTTATAAGTTATAACAATTTGTGTTTAAGTAAGATTTAAAAAACTCTTTTTTATTAGTAATGGAGAAGTAGTTTGTGTTTATTCAAATTTTCCCAAAAAAAAAAAAGACTTTAAGAAAAACAAATTACGTAAAAAATATGTACAAATTTGCATTATGATAAATATAATAATATTTTTAGTTATTTATTACTCTGAAAGATTTTAGTTAAGTATTAAAATTATATTTATCAAAATCATTTCATCTATTGTTTGAGATTCACTCCCATCACAAGATAAAATATGTGTTTATTAAAATATTTATTTTTTTAATTATAATTAAACAATATATGCTTATTTTATATTTTAACTATAAATAAAAAATTGTTTTATTTAGTGGACACCACAAATGCAAATAAACATTGTGGTCCTATACTACGTTCCTTTCTTAAACGAATATAAAAAAATCAAATAAATTAAAACAGAAGAAATATAATTAATTATGTGGCATGCCAATTGAGCAAGATAAGTGATAAGTGACCATTTATCAAATTTCTAATACAATGAATTCTTAGTATAAATATAATCCCATGTTGCTTTAATTTCTTCATCCTTTATTTCATATAACTAAGCTTTAAAGGAAGAAAAAAATGATGGGTTCCAAGACATTTCTATTTCTTGGCATTCTTTTGGCTATTTTTGCAATGATAAGCTCAGAGACTAGTAAGTTTATTATTATTTTTCTTTTATTAGTTATCTCTTTTGAAATATTGGATTTCTTATATAATTATATGACATATATGCAATGTTATGCTAATTTTTAAATTTCACATTTGATATTTGTAGCAGTGAAATTGGATAACAAGAATGATGAACACCATGATGGATATAATGACATTGGCGGATATTCTGGTGATGGACATGACGAATATAATAGTGGATATAAGCCTCGAGGTGGTGGAAATAAACCTCCACATGACGGATACAATTCTCCAAGTGGCGAATACAATCCCCCACATGACAAATATAAACCTTCACGTGGCGAATACAAACCTCCAAGTGGTGAATATAACCCTCCACATGACAAATATAAACCCCCTAGTCGCGAATACAAGCCTCTGGGTGACAAATATAATCCTCCACATGACAAATATAAACCTCCTAGTTATGAAAACAAACCTCCAGGTGACAAATATAACCCCCCACATGATAAATATAAACCCCTTAGTGACGAATACAAACTTCCAGGTGACAAATATAAACCCCCTAGTGACGAATACAAACCTCCAGGTGACAAGTATAACCCCCCACATGACAAATATAAACCTCCTAGTGATGAATACAAACCTCCAGGTGACAAATATAAACCCCCACATGATAAATATAAACCCCCTAGTGACGAATACAAACCTCCAGGTGACAAATATAAATCCCCACATGACGAATACAAACCCCCTAGTGACGAATACAAACCTCCAGGTGACAAATATAAATCCCTACATGACGAATACAAACCCCTTAGTGACGAATACAAACCTCCAGGTGACAAGTATAACCCCCCACATGACAAATATAAACCACCTGGTGACGAATACAAACCTCCAAGTGACAAATATAACCCTCCACATGACAAATACAAATCCCATAGTGACAAATACAAACCTCCAGGTGGCAAATATAACCCTCCACATGACAAATATAAACCTCCTAGTGATGAATACAAACCTCTAGGTGACAAATATAACCCCCCACATGACAAATATAAACCTCCTAGTAACGAATATAAACCTCCAAGTGACAAATATAACTCCCCACATGACAAATACAAACCCCCTAGTGACGAATACAAACCTCCAGGTGACAAGTATAACTCCCCACATGACAAATATAAATCCCCTAGTAACGAATACAAACCTCCAGGTGACAAATATAACTCCCCACATGACAAATACAAACCCCCTAGTGACGAATACAAACCTCCAGGTGACAAGTATAACTCCCCACATGACAAATATAAATCCCCTAGTAACGAATACAAACCTCCAGGTGACAAATATAACTCCCCACATGACAAATACAAACCCCCTAGTGACGAATACAAACCTCCAGGTGACAAGTATAACTCCCCACATGACAAATATAAATCCCCTAGTAACGAATACAAACCTCCAGGTGACAAATATAACTCCCCACATGACAAATACAAACCCCCTAGTGACGAATACAAACCTCCAGGTGACAAGTATAACTCCCCACATGACAAATATAAATCCCCTAGTAACGAATACAAACCTCCAGGTGACAAATATAACTCCCCACATGACAAATACAAACCCCCTAGTGACGAATACAAACCTCCAGGTGACAAGTATAACTCCCCACATGACAAATATAAATCCCCTAGTAACGAATACAAACCTCCAGGTGACA
>JAJOOR010013665.1:0-18888 GCA_036250505.1 Solanum acaule | reverse complement strand
GGGCGCTGCGGCGGGGGGTTGGGGATACTCATCATTAGTGTAACTACTTGCTCTTTAGGTATTCCCAGTTAGGGTTTTGTTAGAATCAAAGCATTTTATTCTTTCTTTTGTCCTTTCCAATTTTAGCTTCTTTTCTAAACCATGTCGTTTTGGACCTTAAATAGATTAGTATTTCCCTTTCAATGAATCGAAAAGGGCCAAATATATCTCTATAATTTGAAATAGTTTATATATATATAAATTTCATTTGACTATCCCCCATCAATTACATCACTATTGTTAAATTTGGGTACAAATTTATTTTTAATTTCGCCAAATAAATATGTAGCAAACTCATAATTAAATGACTCAGCAGTTGCCCTTAATTTTAAACAACAATTTTTATTTTGGAAATCCACTCATACCTGCCATGTATGAGAATATATTTGACCCTTTTCCGTTTAACATATTTTAATTTTGTTAAAAACATTCATTTTGGTGAAGAATTTCTTTTCTTTTTCCAACCGTGTATGTTAATTCACTCTCTTTTTATATTAACTGGACAATGATGTGAAAGTAGTTGTTAAAAAAATTAAATAGATTCATGGGGGTTACAAAAAAAAAGAATTTAATTAATGTTCCTTCCCCCACCTGCAACTGCATGCACTATAAATTTATGCTTACCAATACATAAAAAAAAAACTACTTATTCCACTCAATGTCACAATAAAGATGATAATAAAATGTAAAAAAACAGTTACAGTAAAAAGTACATGAAAAAAAAGATCAAAAAGGGATAACGAAGATAAAAATAACTCAAACTGATTCCTTTCATTAGTTTCTAAATCATGTATTCGTCTCAAATTATTTGTCATATTTTATTTTTTTACACGTCCTTTTAAAAATACTTGTTCTACTATTAAAGTTTTGTTGAGGGGGAAATGGCGTTCATCTATATTGCTTGACTTTCATTGTTGAAATTTTCTCTACAAGACTTGATCATGAGACTTTATCGTGTAGAGAAAATTACACTTAATTCTTTATCCAATAGTACAATTTTATTTTTTTTAGATGCACCCACAAGTCAATTTTTTATTTTTTTTTTATTTATACCCTAAGAATCATTCAATGATCGTCCAAATTTTTAGTATGCAAACAGTTGATATTCCAGAAACTGACAATTTATTGCTTTTGAATCAAATCGTTTTTTTTTAAAAAAGAATTATTGGTCCAGTTATAATACTCTCTCTATCTCTAATTACTTGTCCATTTTTAAATTGACACACTTATTAAGAAAAAATAATTGACATAGTGACTTACCATTTTATCCCTATTAATTATGAAGTGGGTGAATTAAAAATTTAAGGTTTTCAAAAAGTTCTACCTTTTTCAAAGTAATTAATTGAGGGTATAATATATAAATTTTTTTTTGTCATTTCTTGATTTGTTAAAATGGACAAATAATTAGGGACAGAGGGAGTATCATATGAGCATAATTAGTATTTAAGGAAAGTCCAGATTTAATATATATTATATAAAAAGAAGAAACTTTTGATCTATGTACACAAATAATTTTTTAATTTTTGTTGGAACCGAATGGTAGAAATTAACAAACTAAAAGAGAAATAATATTTAATATGATTTAATTAATTGATCAAATATGAGAAAATCAATATAAAAGAACGAATAAAAACTATTAAGTTAAAAAATTCTTCTTTATAAAACTCTTTTAACGACTACTTTATGACTTCTATTGTGTTATTATGTGTTAGAGATTATTATTTTTAAATAGAAGTCCAAAATATTTTTTATAAGAAAACGGTTACCGAAAATAAATGAAGTAAAACAATCAACATGGTAAATTCCTTAACCTTCCTTCGAGAAAAAGGTAAAATTCAAAATATAGTATTATAATCAAGATAAATTTTAACAATATTCTGAGTGTATAATTCTTTGATGAGATGTATTTTACCGAAGTACATATTAGTCAATCATTAATGCTTGAAATAAAATTACAAGACAGTTTGCATTCAAGGGTGTGACCTAATGGTCAATGAATTGATCGAAAATTTTAAGGTCTCAGATTCAAAATTTTATGAAAACAAAAAATATTAGGTGATATTTTTTATTTATCCTAATCTTGATAGACAGAGTAACCTGAATAAGTATTGTGTAAAATTAATAGATACACAAAAGCTGGCCTAAGAGAGAGTTGACTATTAATATGCAACTTCTACCACAATTCCACTTTCATCCATCTTAATTACTCCACTACTAATCTATGGTCCTTAAATTAATTAATTTTTACGTTAGTAGTATCTCAGATGAACTGGCAAAAGAGAATAAATAAATATAGTCCTTAAATTAATAAATTAGTCATAGAGTTTCTTGTTTTATTTCCCTTTTTTGCCCTTCTCCTAAGTTGCAAATTTTAAGGTGAGAGAGAAAAAAAAACAAAGAATAATATTTAATACTCCTACCTTACATGGGTTGTTAGTAAAGAGGATTTATAGTTCCTTCTTCCTTTTTTATTTCCTAATTTGAATTAAATTCCAAAAACAAGTCCTTCCAAATCTCTATTTTATTTCTTTCTATATATATAAAATAAAATAGCCATAACTCCTTATTTCCCTTCAGATCCCTTTTCTTCTTCTTCTTCTTTTAACAAAAAAAAAAATGAGAGATTTTGCTTCTTGTTTCAATGAATATGCTATACAAGTTTCTGATAATACTTCTTGTTCTAGTTACTCAAACTCTGCTTGTATCCCTCCTTCTATAATTCCTTCAGTACAAAACACTGTCAATTGTTTGTACAAAGTCAATTTATCCAATAAAAAACATGTCTTGATCACAATTTCATGGTGCAAAACAAATGTAACACAAGGCCTAAGTGTACACTTTGGTGATGATCATCCAAATGTATTCAAACTCAACACAAATACGCGTATTTTTAGGAAGAAAAAGGGAAGTAAATCAATGGATTTGGATAATTTTAAGGTTGAAATTATTTGGGATTTGTGTGGAGCTAGGTACTTAAGTAGTGGTCCTGAACCAATTGATGGATATTATGTATTAGTCATAGTTGATTCACAACTTGGACTTATTCTTGGTGATATGGCTGAAGAAGCATCATTAAGGAAGTTGAAAAATGGAATTCCAATGGCTAAATTTTCATTGGTTTCAAGACAAGAACATTTTTCTGGAAATACAATTTATTCAACCAAGGCTCAATTTTGTGATAATGGTAACATACATGATGTTTTAATTCGTTGCAACGGCGAAAATGATGGACTAAAACATCCTGTTTTGACAGTTTATATTGATAAGAAGATGGTGATTAGAGTTAAAAGATTGCAATGGAACTTCAGGGGAAATCAGAGTATTTTTTTGGATGGATTGCTTGTTGATCTAATGTGGAATGTTCATGATTGGTTCTTTAATCCAGCTTCTGGTATTGCACTATTTATGTTTAGGACAAGAAGTGGAATGGATAGTAGACTGTGGCTAGATGATAAAGACAAATTCCTCATCAAAGATCAAGAAAAAGTTGAATTCTCATTGTTGATCTATGCTTCTAAGAGCACATAATGAAAAGGTTCTTGTTTTTTCTTTATTTAATCTTGAAAAAAAGTTTGATCTTTGATAGATTTGAAATTGTATATTGAACTTTTGTGGCTCTTGACATTTTATTGTACTTGTAGATTGCTAGATTTGGAAGATTGTATGTTCCTGTGTTTTTTCTGTGTTGTTTGTTTGACTAATCTGGATTCGCGCTGTTTAGAGTAACAAAAGAGTTGAGTCTCTTGATAATGATCTTCATGTTCATTTACTTTCAATTATTTTCTTTGTCCAATTAGCCTACAAAGATTTAAAAAAAATTCCAAGAAAAAAAAGAAATGCAATTTTTGAGAGACATGTTAAGGGAATCATACACACGTTTGAGTTAGGTGAGAAGAAACTCCCTTACCATAAGGTAATCAAAGTGAGATTGCCAGGTAGGTTCAAACAGATTGGATGTTATCTTTATTTAGATCTTTAATGATAACCACATTCATGTAGGCCCTTTTACCTCTTTCTTTTTAATTGAATCTCTCATTAGTCATTGTTGTACTTTTACTTTTTAGTCTACTCCTAAGAATTAGGGCATGATATTGTCATAGAAAGGCAGCAAGAAACATGCCATATGTAACCATAGTCTTAACTATAACAATATTGTTCCAACCAAGTTCCTAGGATGTATATATATTGGTATATACCTAAGGACTAGTTAGTTCATGTGTGTCTCTCTATATCAGTGATGGATGCAGTAAATTCATTAAGTTTAAATTTTGGATCACATATGCTCTCTCTCCATCGATCCTCGATGAAGGGCATGGAGAGGAGGATGGTTGGACCTAAGGGACTCACCTAGTTGGAAAAAAGCTACCAGTAATCATGGCAACTAAACCATAAAATATGAAAACTGAGTCAACACTCAACAATATAGTAGCTTAGTGATCAATTAAGTCCTACTCAAATTCCAATAGAGATAAAATTAAAGATTTCTTTTATTTTAGTTACTCGATATTCATATAATTAATCGAGATGGTCCACTAGAAAATTAGTAGAGACAAGGGAACAGGGAGGAAAGTGGACCAAATCCAACTTGTGATTAATCTTTTGTTGGTCATAACTCATAAGAAAGGCACAACACTAAAACACTCTATTCATCATGAACCCACCTCCAAATTGTACAAAAAAACTTGCACCTATCAAATTTGATCCTATTAAATGAATAAAAAAAGATATTTAATTTTCAAAATTAGTACGTAAAAGGAATTAAATAATAGGGTGGGTGAGAGTTGCTTAACTGTTTTAGGTATAATAATTTCACAATTTCATTTCATTAATTGTGACAATTAATATTGTTCCCCCTATTTTCTTTCTATTTTTTCTGCAGTGGGATTTGTACTAAGAAAGAATTCAGTTGTGCCATACATCAGCATTTGGATAAGACAATGGAGATATTTTATTAATTATAAGCCAATGGGGAAATGATAAAAGAGGAGAAAATAAATATGCATTGTCTTAAATGTGACATGGTTTTAATTCTTAAATTCTATTAAAAATATATATATGGGTGTCAATTAAAATCACTGAATAGTGAGTGCCTACCATACATTTTATACTTTTCATTACTTAAAAAAGTACCAGTTGTCAATTGTCATTGATTATTCGTAGTTTTATATATGGTGTATATGAATAATAAGAGTTCGTAAAGAAGCCAAGAAAACCTTTTACTAATTATCATTTCATTCGTCGTTCGATATTTAGCTGTTTCTTTTACACGTCTCTTAAAAATATACATCTTGGTAAAATTTGAATGTTTATCCATCTATTATTGTTCACTATTCAATAACGTGGACAACTAATATGAAACAGAGAGAATATTACTAATAAGAATGTCTATACAAGTCTTCTCTGCCCAAATGATGATGTATAGGCTCTATCACTTGAGCTAATCATAGACGAGTACCCCTCCAAAATGCAATAAAGGTCACTAATCTAGACCATGAGTCATCTTGATCACCTATTGCCCTCGTCGAAGTGTTTTTTATTAATCGGTTGATTTCATGCCACTACTTAAATTTTGATTTCATTTAGATAACTTTTATAAAAATTGCTTGTGTGTTAGAAGTTCACCTCAAATTCGGGCGAATCATCGATAATTCTAATAAATTGACAAATTTATTTTGCATACACAAAATCTTAACAGATTGTCGAGATTTTATTATAAATTACATATCATAATTTTAATATGAATTATTCACAAGTTCTAATAAATTGTTAAAAGTACCTACAGATAGGGAACTTGCTTTGCATGCATAAGTCTTGACAAATTGTCATGACTTGATTCTAAATTATGTTAAAACTTTGAAACAATTTATTCACAAGTTTTGAAAATTCATCAGAGGTGTTGAACATGTACAGCTCGAGATAGATTATTGGAATTGTAGTGCAAATTATATTATAATTTTGAAATGAATTGTATATAGACCTTGATGAGTCGTCATAATTTGAATGAATATACATTTCGCCAACCCAATTTTGCTTCTAAATTGGTTCAAATCAATCCAACAATACTATTCTTTAATTTTCATTGACCAAATTAATTCAAATTTATAAGTTCTACATACGACGTTAACCACTCAATGGAAACAAATAAGCAACAAAAATAATACGTAACATATTCAATATAGTTTTATAAATAAAATCTAAAAAAAATAATGTGTACACACTACACACTATAACAACTTATTTTAATTTTATTTTTATAGCATATGGAGGAGAGAAGTAGAGTAGAAATTCTGAGAGTGTTTATATTTGCAAACTTTTAAAATGTTGGTCAAAAGTTAAATAGTTGGAAATTGAATTGGATCGGAATTTTCTAGGGTTTAGCCTCGATTCAACTAATTGATTTTCTTCATCGACGCTTCCCTGCTCATCGTCTTCAGCTTTCTCTCCGTCTCTTTCCAAGTGAGTTCATCTTCAAACCCTAGTTTCTATGTTTTCTTAAAATCATTAGGGTTTCATTCTGACCTGTTGATTCATAATCAGTTTCCTGTTTGTTTGTTGTGAAAATTTTATCGTTAGTCTGATTTTGCAGTTAATGATATATCATTTGTTGTTGAGTAGATGGATTGGATTTTGTATCACTTTTTTAGATCCGTTTTTCAATTTGTTTATGTGTGTTTAAAAGTAGATCTGTTTTTGTGATGGATTCATTTCATTGTTATACAGGTTCTTTCGCTGTTGGTAAACTTAGATAGAGTAGTTTCTTTTTATTTTTACTTGGATTGGATTCATGTTTGCGTAGTTTTGAAGTTCACCTAGTTTGTTAGGTCAGCTCCTAAAGGATAGGCTGTATTTGACAAGATGAAGATAAGAATAACATGGGTTGATTCAGTTAGCGGGTGACTCAATTCTGCAGTTCGAGTGACGTTGGGGGTAATTAAGAACCACAGTTGATCCATAAGGTGCGTTAGAAAAATGATTATTAGGTTTCTCTTTTAGATTTTGTGGTTTCTCGTGTTATTATCTGTAGGAGCATCGAGCTGTAGGACTATCTCAATTCATTTTATTAACATGAAGAGGAATGGTAAGGTTGCTCAGGTATAACGTTCTTAGGGAATAAGTAGAAAAGAAATGTCTTTGTTTGCTTAAGTTGAGCTACGAAAATGAGAGACTAAGTGAACAGTTATACAGTCTGATGGAAAGGGTTACGTCTTTGCTGTTAAGTCAAGCCATGCTTATTACTCATTTGGTGCAAAAATCACTTAAATTACGGAGCTAATTGGCTTTTTCATCAAAACATCGTTGTGGTTGGACTTTACATTTCTGTAATGATGTTAATATGTGTGACAACACTATCCTGTTTTTTTTTACCCCTGATTCAACTATGCCACCAACATATGTGATCAGAGCATTTATGTGTCTTTCCATCTTAATTCTCTTCATCAGAGGAAGTGATGTTATACTTCTTCAATAGGAATTTGAAGGTGCAAGCCATGGCTGTCATATGATCAGTGTGTTGTTGTTTTCTATTTGAATAGTTAAATCTTAGAGTCTCGTTTTCCATTCACTAGATCCATTGAACTTGATTCTACTAAAAACCATCTCACATCTTAGCCTTACAGCTTGACATGGCATCTATATTTTCTTTTCATTCTTTTAAAAGAGTTACACACCATTGGAACTTACCAAGATTCATTTGAGAACTCCCACTTAAAATGGAGATCTCACAGGGTATTCTATCACCACCAGTTCACTTTGGTTCTTGGGGCAGGGGAGGGGGGGGGGGTGTCTTTTTTGGTTATGCTATCTTATTAGTTTGCATGCTGCTTTACAGAGATGAATATATCACCACACGTTATGTTTTTAAGGAAAAACTCTCATTTACTTGCTACAGATGGAGTCCTCAATTGGGCCTGTAACATCCAGACCACTCTGGCTCTGCTTCTTTGTTGTACTGGAGACCTTTATTTGGTGGATACCTTTATGCACTTTATTCAAATGACTGGATGTTCTACCAGTGCCTTTGGCCATATACATTTCATGCACTTTCAAATATTATTTTATGCTGATGGTCTCTTCTTATCTATCTGGTCTCTCGACTACAAGTTCAATTGCACCTCTTTTCTAGAGTAAATTATTTTATGCAAAGCTTGTTTTAGTTATTTAAGCATCCATGGAAGATTCACTTATCTCATAGTGTGCCACAATAACATGGTGCAGGTTAAACTGATTGGTTATATTCATTTTATTATGAGATTGTAAATTTACAAGTTATTGAATGACACAGGATGTCAGAAGAAACACCTTTCTATCCTAGAGAAAAGCTTGTTGAGAAGCAAAAGTTTTACCAAAGCGTCCACAAGCACACATACTTGAAAGGTCGCTTTGACAAGATCACCTCAGTGGCCATTCCAGCTGCTTTGGCAGCTTCTGCTTTGTTTATGATTGTGAGTTTTTTTGAAATTTTTCTAGATTGCTTTATCTGCTGTCTTGAATCAACTCTAATGGTATTCTGGATTATATTTCAGGGGAGAGGGATCTACAACATGTCTCATGGCGTAGGGAAGAAGGAATAAATGGTGGCTTCTGCTCGACCATTGTTCCTATGGTGGCTGAAGTTTGAAAGGAGATAATTTCGGACCTGTTTGTTCTTTTGTGGATTTTTAATTATCAGTAGCTAATACTAGTCACTTGGACGCAGACAATAGAACATGCCGATTTATGGCATATGCTATCAGTACTCCGCAGCATAACACATTTTCTCCTTTGTTTTGGGGTTCTGCAAATTTGTATTAAACGGTGTTTGTGTGGAAATAAGCATGTCAATTCCTGGCTCTCCTTAACCCTGTATTATGTGTTCCCAACCATAAATGTTTAAATATCCTGCTGAGCTTTTGCCTATATATTTGATCAAATCATCTACTCTTTGAAAGTTTTATATATTTCTTCAAAATCAAAACGCTATAAGTTACGTTATATTCACTTTATTGTTGATGAGAATTTAAGACCATTATATTTCAATGGATCTTTATATGAGACTTAAACTAATATGCGATTGGTAGAATCACCATGGCCTAGGAGATTTGATTTTGTAGCTCTTTAAATCCAATTTTCATCTTGCCTACTTCACATCACGAGCAAAACATCGTTATAGAAACATGGTATTTTGAGCTCTTCAATTGACGCCAAGTTCTGGATTCTACACTATGCTATATATACTACTTACATGGATCACAGATATTGTGTTAAAAAAGAGAAAAGAAAAACAAACCTATCCATTCTCAGGTCTAGTATAAGCTAAAACATCTGAAACGCAATGTCCTCTCTTATACTTTTGAACTCTTTTTGAGACTTGGCAATCTCCTTGTTCTGTTGGTTGGTATCAGGGATTACATTTCCCAAGTCACAGAATCTAGGCAGTTCTGGGGGTGTTTCACATCGTATTAGCGCCCAGTTCAGTCCCTCGAAGAACGGATGCTGCTTTATCTCTGCAGCTCCTTTCTCAGCTCCCAACCTATTCTCTGGTTCCTTTTGCAATAACCGTCTGATCAAATCTCTCGCACTCGAGCTAACCATAGGATATGAAGGGAACTTGAGACACTGAGAAACCACATTTGCTAATGTATCCTCATTTCCTGGTCCTTTGAAAGGTGTCCTCCCATATAACAGTTCATATAGAAAGATTCCAAAGGTCCACCAATCTACTGCACTGCCATGACCTTCTCCTTTGATAATCTCTGGAGCCAGGTACTCATGGGTGCCAACAAACGAGTTGGATCGGGCATCAGTTGGCTCCACCACGAGCTGTGGCAAAGGTGTGACTTGTGCAGCTATGTCAGCCTTTAGCTTACGTGTCTTTGATGTTGCAGATAAAAATCTAGGGGTGAAGCAGGATACTTGCCAGGATGGATGTAGGCAAAAGGGGTCTATGCAGCTAGATTCCGAGCATGGACTAGACGTCTTTGGAGGCTTAATCACAGGAGAACATGATTTCACCAACATAGGATTGACAACACACCTAAGAGACAAATCAAAATCGGACAGCATGATGTGACCATCTTCTCGAACCAAGACATTCTCTGGTTTTAAGTCTCGGTAGATGACTCCAAGCATGTGAAGGTATTCCAAAGCAAGAAGAACTTCAGCTACATAAAATCTGTGTAAAGAATAAGAACAACAGAATAATGTCAAGATCACATAGCAAACCACTGAAACAGTGTCTCACGAGATTAAAATGACAAACTGCACTCCCATCACCGGATTACTGAAAAACATTAGGAAGACTTGTCCAACAAAGTAACTTATAAAGCACAAGATATTTACTTAAACATAAGTATTTTGGAAAGTTATTCAGTAAAATTTGAAAGAGTAGGCTCGGCATATTAGGTGTCACCTCAGATACTAAACTTTAAGTAAAAGAATGACTATAGACAGGTTGCGTATTTCAACTCATTCACCAGAAATTAACTTGATGAAGTCTCCATACAAAGTGGGAATTCACTTCCGGATGCGAGATGAAGCACGTGGATGCCATGGAAAAGATATGCAAGTTCAGTGACAAGCCACTTTCATTGTTCACATATTTTCACTACATTTTCTTCTTCTCCACTTCTTTTCTTTGATTCACCCCTTCCACCCACTTCCCATGTTTCCATCTACTTTTATGTCTGTTCATATCACTAGTTACTAATGATTTTGACTTTAGCAGCTTTCAATATTTTGCATCCACTGGAATACGGGACACTCTTCAATCAAGAGACATATATATCAAAGATTCAAGGAGTTCTAATCCACTGAGACACGCTCAAGAACAATCCTTCGAGAGGGTTGGAAAATGGAATGACCAAAAATTAGAAATTAAAGGAAATTGGAAGCTTATTTGACATAACTAGACGCCTGACCTTTCCAAAAATTACAGGGAAACCCCTCAAGCGTAGCAAAGTAAGAGATTTCCCTATAAGTTTGATTGACCTCCCCTGATTAAGTCAAATTGAATTCTAATTTTGTTGAATAAAACAAGTGATAGCATAAACCAAGCTATTATCCATCAGCAAGTGACAAGTAAAAGTCATTTTGTGGGATGCAAAAGAGTGTCTAGTTTATTGAAGAACGATATTTCTAAAGCTTTAATGTAAGGGCTTCAAGACATGCGTAGCTTCATCAACAGGATAGCAATCATGAAAAAGAGAAATTCTATTTGCAGATTTATGTGCCTTCTCTCTTGGAATCTAGATTACAAATAGACATAAACAAGAAATAGTTTCAGGGAAGAAGTAACAATAATAAAAGTAACCTGACTGCTTGTTCAGAGAAATTCTTGTTGGCTTGCTTTTGTCGGAGCACATGTAGATCACCTCCTGGACAATATTCCATCACTAAACATGAATTTTTGTCATTGGTAATATGAGCATAGAGTGTAGGAAGAAAAGGATGATCCAGTATTTGCAGTATTTCTTTTTCAGTCTGCGCTCTTGTCATCTTCCTCCTGCTGGTCAGAAAGTCATTGTCCATAACTTTCACAGCAAACTGACAGTTTGTGCCCATTAGCTCGGACAGATAAACAGTTCCAATGTCCCCTCCACCAAGTTTTTTAAGCATCTTAAATTGCTTCAAACTAATGTTACCATGCTGCTTCTGAACACAACGAATGGCTTCCCATCTCAAATCTACGGACATATGAGGCCGATATCCACTACGGCTAGACCCACTGCGATAGCTTTCTTCGCTAAGGCTTGTGGTGCTGCTGTAATCCCCAATGCTACTCTTTGAACTTTGAGATATCTCTCCCTTTTCTCTTGATAATGATCTTTCATCACCTTTTTTAACCATACATCTTGTTCTGTTACTACTGCTTGAGCTGAGACCAGGTTTACTAACACTTGATTCCAGAATAGATGAGCTAACTTCTATACTATTTTCACCACATGATTCTGAAGGTTCTTTATCATCTTCTCTCTGATCATTCCTCAGTACATATTCAGGTGTCTGACAAGGAATCTCACTGGTACTACAACTCAAATAATTGTCAATTCCACCATTAGATTGCTTGGAACTGTTGGTGAGAGCAGAAATGACGTTCTTCTTAACAAACGTTCTGCTTCTGGAAACTGGTCTCATCAAAATTGGACTGCTAGAAGTAGGTCTCATGACTTTATTTCCAGTAATAGAAGTACATGAGCAAGAGACAAGATCAGAATCTAGTGCCTGCTCTTTGTCTGATGGGATTACAGTTGTTGGAGCTTCATCTGAGGCAGACACTGTCTGCGCTTCCACTTTATTAGCAGAAGTGGCAGTTGAAGATTGTGGTAGTTCCAGAAATAATTTCCGCTCTGACACTTCTTTCAAGTAACCAGAACCAATATCAGTAGAGTGAGGACAAGTCTCCTTTCCATCTGAAATTTCACTTATTTCTGCACCATGTTCCATTGCACCTTTAGAAATATGGCAAGAATAAGCAGCATAAGCAGATTTTTCTTTAGTGGGTACATGTTCATATTCAGTAATCTGATCAGAAGTATTTGACACACTCCTATCTGGGATGAGGGATATCTCCACTAACTTCCCTACACCTTCATTGACAGTATGTTCAGGGACATTATCCTGAACAACAACAGGTCTGTAAACGCTTTTGACAGCCCCTGTCTCTGAGACGCCCGACAGCCTGGATGCTTTTGACGACCGCTTCTTCACAGCAGCAAGCTCTGATGCCTGAGAGATGCATAATCCTCTGAATGCCTGCTTCAAACTTGCGGGCTCAGAATTATCAAAACCTGATGCTCGAGAGGGGCTAGATCGCATTGGTCTCTTCATTGCGCTTTTGTTGAAAGCATCTTTGACACCCTGGTCTGACTTACTCACACCTCTACGGGAAGTCCTAATTTCTATAGCTTCAAACAGCTTGTTAATATCATCCTTCATACAAAACTGTTTATCGGTTGCAGGATTTAAGTCCTCTATTGACTCGGTTATTTCACTAGTACCAGGCAACCCACCCATGGCTTCTAGAAGCATATCTAAGAAGATGGACAAAAGCAAGTCCGATGTGGCCTCCAAAAGTCTATCTAACCCGTCTCAGACAAAGCGATATGGAGAGAAAGAAGCAGACAAATGGAACAGTGCATCAAAAGACCTCCAAAATGGTTGTTGATCATATTGACAACTGCCTCTTTACTGCATTCAGTATGCAGCAGCATTTCTTACCTCCTACAAATGAAGAAGTTCAGCAAATCACAGATGAATAATTAATTCATAAGAAAAATTGAGTAATTTAAATCCAAAAAAAAGGATTTATACCACCACATGTTATGTCCTTTCTAATGCTTCTGTTTTAATTACTGCAGTTGGGAATTGAAGATAAAGGACTAAGCAGTCCTCTAAATTATAAACCTGCCGCTAAAATTCATGCCATTGTACACCTATCTATAGCATCTAAACCAATTTAAAAATAAAACTGTGTAGCTTTTGGTACTACTTTAGACAACCACCATGAATGACAAGTTTAAAAACAATTAAGTTTCCAACATAACTTTAACTCTCTTGCTCACTCATTAATTCTCAAAACTGTTAACTAATATAACCACTTCATTTTTCTATTTCATCATAAATTCGAAATTGTCAGGGTCTATCGGAGACAACCTCTCTACTTCCCAAGGTAACTCTCCCCATACCCGACTTGTGGATCGGATTACACAAGGTTGTTGTATCATAAGTTCTAAATAACATTAATTGTACATATACATTGCTCCAACAATTTCATTTGCACTTGTTTTCATGCAAATTTAGAGCCCAACAGTTTCAAATCAAAATCCACCAAATCAAGCTACAATGATCCAAATATTCAGTTGAAAAATCCAATATAATACACAGAATTATCAGCTAATCTAAGAAAAAATAAAATCCAAGAATAAGGCAACCCAGAAAGAAAGTTAAAACCTTTCAATATTTAATAGGGATCAAGAAACAATAAAGCTCCCAGCTTTATGAAAAGAAAATGAACCAACAAAAGCAAATAGGACCTTACATATATTTCAATCAAGAGCAGAATAAACAAAACCCAGAAAGGAGAAGCAGCTTTAAGACTACCAACTGCAAACATTTTTTAAATAGGAAGAAAGACAAGTATAAAGTTCCTACCTTTAAACAACTAAGATATAAGGAAAATGAAAGAGATAAAGCAACAACCTGAAGCAAAAAAAGGAAAGCTAAATCTCCATAGCACAAAGAAGAAGAATAAGGGTAATTTGAAGGTGTATGCGCATGTGAGAGAGAAGGGTGAAGGTCAAGACTCAAGAATGAGAAAGTTGAAAACTTTGAAGGAAAAAGAAGAAACCCCATAAGTGATTACTACTTTTAGAGAGAGAGAGAAAAAAAAGAGAGGGTGAAATTGAATGAGGAAAATCACGAGAAATGACACTGTTGTTTTGCTCTGTATATTTGTCTTTCTCTCTGTATATTTCTTTTCCTATGTTTGGGGAACTCCAAATTGGTGGAAAAGGGGAAAAGGCTTACACTGCGGAGACGAACAAGACTTGAGGGCCATTGTATTCCAAATCCCAATTAAAGACGAGTATTGTCGTAAATTGCCTAATTAGTAAAATTAATTAAAATAAAATTATATTGTTAGGTCAATTTAATTGATTGTAACGGATTATTTCTATGTTTCAAATTATCATATCAGCAACGTACTGCTACAATTAATACAATAATTTACAATATGTTTTAAGTGAGATAGAGTGTACACCAACATTACATCTACGCAAGTTGGTTTAAATAAGATGCTGACAATTGTTTAACATTAGATGGAAAAGGCAAGTTATAGTATAAATAAGTTGTTGGAAATTGTTTAACAACATTAGATGAAAAAATGTGTGCACATATATATACAATAAATAAAATTAAATTATAATACAGTACCTGGTAGATAGGGCTCTTTATTCGAAATGTTGATTTTCTTTAATAAGCTTCTCAGTACACTCTCTAACATGTTACTTCCTCTATTTCAAAATATTTATCATTTCTTATTAAAAGTATAGGTATATATGTGAATATTTATCATTTTATAAGCTAAACATAAAATAATTTTTTTTTTCTTTTTTAGTAGTAATAATTATTCTTGAAAATTATAAATATCTTAATTATAACACATAAATAGAGTAAATATTTAATAAAGATAAATTACTATGTTAAGAGATAAATGAAGATAAACTAGTCAAACATGCCTTTTCATCAATATATTCTTAAGAAGCATATAAATAAAAAAAGGTGACAAATATTTTAAAACAATAGGGTGCTACTCTACTTAATGGCATGGTCTGCTTACTGGTGTGCATTGGTTTTGAGGTGGGGTGAGCTGGAGAGGGGGTGGGATTTGAACTAGGGGACATAAGGAGGTTGATAGAATAATGTGTTTTTGACTGTTTATTCATTTTTTAATTTACCTTTTCAATTAAATTATGACTTTTTTGGTTACTGTTTTCATTTTGAGAGAAAAAGTTGAGCTGGCATTTGATCATTTCAATTTCAAAATTGGAAAGAAACTTGCTTCTACTTTAGACATTGCCCAAAGGTAAAAAATATTCAAATATTTAGCGGCTGTTTGGTTACAGAAATTGGGAGGTTATTCCAATATAAATTTGTTTAATATTTAATCATAAACATTAACTAAAATCAAGATATAATTATCAAAATATAATAAATTATTTATCTCAAATAAAAAATAAAAATTATCTATTTTTATTAATTGGTAATCCTGAAATAACTTTATTTTATACCAAACTTTAGGGCACATAAAACATTTTCACTGAATTCTATTGAGTTGTACGATAAATGTAGATGAATCAAAAACATTTTGATAGGAAACATTTATCTTTTAGTAGATTTATCAGATGCATATAAAAATAATCATAGCGATATAAAGTTCGAATATAAATGCATAGAGAAAAAAACATTTGGCAGTTGAAACTTTGAAGTCTCTAGGTAGGGATATGAATTTAATTTGGAAGAACAGTTGTGTACATCATGGGACAAAATCTTAAACCATATGCGATATGACCTAACCTTCAAACCTTTAATTCATTTGACAACTTATACAACTAACTAAATTTGATCCTTAATCTTAATAAATGTGTGTACGAAAAACACATAACTAAAAATTATATTAATGCCATGTATTAATATTAGACCCAGATAAAAAAATTTTACCTTAATATATTATGTATTATTGATAAATTAACATGATGAGGTAACAAATTTGTAATAGTATGTAATAATTACACGCCTCATCAGTGGCGTATGCAAAAAAAATTGCAAGCAGTGTTACCTTTTAAGTATATATTAAAAAAAACAATTCACGTATACTATTATATCTTTTTCAAAAAGTAATTAAAACAAACTTTTTCCGAATAAATTTCTGTTCTAAAAATAATCTCATAAAATATAATAATGCTACATATTTATTTTTATTTTTATATAAAATATCAAAAGAAAAAAAAAAGCGAAGGCAGAACAGAAAAAATAAATAAAAAAATAAAATGGAAAAGCAAGTTTGTCGAGGTTCAAACTCATCAACTGAGCTACACGCTCCTTTATATAAAAAGTTAAACATTGTATAATATATATTTTCATTCTTTTCTGTCTTTTAATTACGTATAAAATAAAAAAATTCAACAAAGTAGTGTCACGTAACATTTCTTGAGCCTTCATAAATCCGCTCTGCGTTTCATGACTTACGAGTTTATTTGTTCAAGGAAAAAAGGTCTAATATATCTTCAACTTTGTCATTTGAAGTTGATATGCTGTCGTTATGAAAGTGAATCATATATATCCTTACTGTTATACAAACGGCTCACATATACCCCTATCGTTACAAAATGAGCTCACATATACCCTTCATTATCGAAAGTGAAAAAATTAGTTTTAAATTTATATTTTTGACTTTTAATTTAAAAAAAATTCATTTAGGGGTATAAATATGATCCTCCTAGCAAAGTTCAAGGTATATTTTAATATTTTTCATACATAAATTGTTTTTTGACTTCTTTGATTATCATTCTTTGAGTTTCTTATTCTTATTTTATTTTATTCTTCCATTCCATAGTGTAAAGAAAAAAATTTAAAACTAATTTTTATATTATAATTTAAGACTATTTTTTTCGGTTATATTGTAATTTAGTTTTTGTATTTTAAAAATAAATAAATTGGGCATCTATAATAAATTTTACAAGAAAATTAGTGAAACATAATTAATAAACTTGACCATCAAAATAATAAATTTAAATTAGTCATTAAAATTTAAAAAAATAGTCAAAAAAATGTGTGAGGACTGAGGAGGATTAAATATACCCGTATGAGCTTATATTTTTTAACAAAATATTCTAAAAAAATACATTAAAATTAATTTTTTCACTTCTGTTAGAAGGAAATGATATATGTGAGTCATTTGTATAACGGTATGAATCAATTTTATAACGAGGAACATATCAATTCTAAATAACAAAAATTGAGGAGTATATCAGACCATTTTTCCCATAGTTCAATATAAATATGAGATGTTGGTAAGGTTTTTATATTTCCCCGTAATTATAAAATTGCATGTCAAAGACACAAGGGCTAACGTAACCTATACTTTAACACCAAAAAGAAAAAAAACGTAACCTATACTATGTTAGTAGTAGTTAGTACTTCTTTTCATAATTTAAAAATGAAGAGAAAATTATACCAATACAACTTTTTAAAAAGGTAAAATACATCTACTTTTAGAAAATTACATAAATATAATTTATTCTAATTTAAAATTTTTTAATTACATTATGTATAACTTTTGATATTCCTAAAATATCTCTATGAAATGCGTTAAAAAGGAAAACATTCATAATTAAGCATGAAAATTTCACTGAAATAGAAGACACCCCATCTATGAAATTTCACTAAAATATAAATCTTAATTCATAACTTACACCTAATAAAACTTGACTTCCTTTATGTTGTTTACATATATGTTTTTCAATTTCTTTTTCTTGCTTCCATGAAATAGGAAAATTAACTCAATATAAATTCAAATTTAATACAATATATAAATAATATTAAATAATGTATTGTGCTATATGTATATATATTGTGAATTATGTAATTTAGTTAATAATGATAGATTTCATAATATTTTGTTTTTTTTACTATACAGTTCATGTTAAATTAAATGTCTTAGTTTGACTAGATATAAAATTTAATAAATAAAAAAGACTTTTAATTATTATAATCTTAAATTAATGATATTTACAATTTTTAACTTATCATGTAAAAGAATTATTATATTAAGTATATAATAGAAAATTTCTTTTGAAATAGTTTTTTTTGTATATTCTATATATTTATTATTATTTGTCACATTTCGTTAAATAGAGTGACAATTATAATAGTGCACAGTGCAGTGAGTCAGTAACCCGTCACCAAAGTGTTAAGAGTGTGTGTTTCTCGTGGCATTTTTCATTTGTTGTGTTGCTCTCGCATTTTATATGAATGTCAACTCTTGATTTTTTTTCTATAGATTCTTGTGGGATCGTGAAAACACTTTACCCCTATCAAATTGATTGATGAATATGCTAATACCAAATTTCTTTGTTTTCTTCTTCAATTCCTTTTTTGTCTTTCTCGACCCATATATATTAGTAGTAATTAACTGAAAGGTGCATTTAATTTCAGAGGTGGGTGATTTCTTTTCACATCTGGGTTTGATCTGAAAACCCTTTTGCTGGTATGGAGGTTTATAAGAGATGGATTAGAAGGAATAAAGATTTTGTGCGTCAATTGGATTCTCTTGCCAATGTAAGTGGGGGGGGGGGGGGGGGGGGGGGGGGGGGG
>JAJOOR010013664.1:0-26286 GCA_036250505.1 Solanum acaule | reverse complement strand
AAAAAAAATATTGAACTTCCGTAATTAGTACAAATTTTCAGTCAATCAATTATATTGAAATAGCAAAATTAACATTCATATTCTAGTTACTGCCATTTTGATTGAGTTAATTAATCAATGACTTAATTTCAATATTATTTAACAATAATTTTATTGAAGAAATTATGTTTATGATGTATCCTAATTGTACCATTATATATTTAGCCGTTACACAATTTCTTAATTATTATGTTTATGATGTATTCTAATTGTACCATTATTTATTTAGCTGTTACACAATTTTTTAGTTATAGGAGTTAAATTTCTTTTACTTATATCATGAATACATTTTTAATTTGTAATTAAAAATAAGATAAAAGCTCAAAAAATTGACAAAATAGATAAATACTAATAGAGGTCATTGGGAGGTGCCATATCAGCGTTTTCATATTTGGCTTTATATATATATATAGATAGTTCGAGCATTTAACATCACTAACCTGTTATTTTATTTTTATATATTTTCAAATAATAATTTTGTTAAATAGTTAACTTTTGTTAACTTTAAGGACCAAATTCACACACTTCAAATAATTGAATATTAAATATGCATAGTCAAATAACACAAGGATTAAAACTGAAATCATGCTATAATATACGTACAATAACACCTATTATAATGACTTGAATCTGGCCTAGCTCATGTTAATTTGAGAATTCTATGATTTCTTAGCAGAGAAGATATTTAACATATTCAAATGGCAAATGACAAATACAAAACTACCGATAAATTACAAGCAGTGTCATTGTCTTAATTTAATTTCTAAAATTAACTGAATGACAAATGCAAAACTAACCTGATCCCATTTAATCTTTTTGTGGATTTGGATTTTGGTGGTGGTATTAAATCATTTGATTTCAATCCACCGAATTCAAATTTATAAAAGGAAAACTAATTTTACACGAGGTTTGGTCTACATTATCCAGATCCTAATTGCTCAAGACGATCGATTTGGCAGCAAACGTACTCATGAACAATAATTTGTACTACAAAGTGTAGCTCATAAGAAAGTATTTCAAGAGAGTGAAGTAGTTGAAGTTCACCTCATGGAGCTTAAAGACTTGTGAGATTCCTTGTTTATGCGAGGTAGCAGAGCTTTGCAGAGGAATTGGATTAACTGAAGATGACGCTGTCGCCGTTGCCTATACGCCTCTTCATCTCCCTCCGTGATTTTTTAGGAAAGTACTGCTGCTAACTAAGATATTGTTTTGTCTCTTTAGATTTTGACTTTTCTTTTTGCTCTGTTTATTTCCAACACTAGACCAATTTTGGGCCTGATTGTGTACAGATTTTAAAATGGAAATAAATGAGGCATTTAGTCTCAAACTTTTGGCTTAAAAAAATAAAAATTAATTATCTGCGGATATCATTTTTTGTTCAACATAAATACTATTATTGTACAAATAAATTGAATTACCTTTAAGTTGGAACCTAATATGAATACGTTGAGGAATTAAAATAAACATTTAATTTTGACCAAGTGTACTGAGGGGACAGAAACACTTGTCAATTCGACCTAATTCCCTTGCAACATGAATAATGTATGATCTATCATCTCCCTTATCAGCTGTGCATTTCTTAACAAATATCGTACACGTCCTTTCCGGTAAATAGCTGAAAGAGAAGAATCCCAAAGCTGTAGACATCAGTTTTTTGAGTAATAATCAACTGGTGCTTATATTCTGGAGCTATATACCCAACTGTTCCACGCACACCATCATGATCTAGTAACTCCAATTCCCCTGGAGGCAATGATATGGAGAGTGCGAAGTTCAATATTTTGGCAATGCCGCTCTTCTCATCTAGTATCACATTAGATGGCTTTATACTTCTGTGGATGATGGGCGTAGTAAATATATTCAGTATGCAGGAAAACGATTGCAGAGGCAACCTCACGTGCAACTCGTAATCGATTTCCCCAACATAGCGATTTACAATTTTGATCATCACCATTATCCTTTTTGAAAAGTAGATCGAAAAGAGATATAGCTTCATGAACATGTTCATACACCATCACTGGCTGTTCAAATTCTAGACAGCAACCGACAAGTCTCAACACATTCTTCAGATGACTCATCTGAGCAGTAATTGCTACATCTATGTGGATATTGAATGTTGTACATGTATTGAACCTAACTAAAACAAGGCGGTTGTCAAGTGATCCCGTAACCATCGACACCATGGCAAGGTCCATTTTGGTTTTAGAATGTTTAATTGCATTGTGGATCTCAGTGGCAGTGAAGTAACGGATGGGAATTCTGCAATTTCCGTCGCATAAAGCAAGAAGCTCCTCAAGTACGCAACTTCCATTCTTCAAATAACAATCTTTCTCTTTCTTCCGCCTTGCTGCAGAGGCAGAGGAAAAAAGTATTTTCCTTTTGAGTCCCATGAAGAAAGGCATTTTTCTTTGCTCTAATTTTGAAGTGACTAATAGTTTGGATGATGAATTGGGATTGAAATAAAGCATATCAGTAGTACTGTAAGTAATGATTGAACAAGTTAGAAGAAGTTTCCTGCTGGTCTTAATTTGTGGATTCAATTCCACACAAAATTGAATTTGCAAGCACTTTGATTGAAAATTCCATGAATGGGTGATAACGATGGGGGAGGCATAAGTCATAACAGTGGGGGTCACAAGATGGAATTCATGCAATTGGAAACGCGTCTGCCATATAATGCCTTACTTTGTAAGTTAAGGCTCCATTAATTTTTAGATAGGATGTCACTGGCAATATATTTTTGATACTTTAAACTAACTTATAATTATTACTTCTTTTTTTGTGTATACATAACTTGAAATTTTCTATTTCAATTATACTTTTAGAATAAATTATTTCAATTTAATTTTAATTTTTATGATCGCGCGATTAAATTCACTAGTTAGATCGCAAAAAGAAGAAAAGTTGCAACACTTTTGGTGATATCATGAATTTTAGTGGATAAAAGTTGAAAGCTTTTTAGCTAATCATATTTTACCCATGAATATCCATATTTCTATGGGTCCAATATGAGTTTAAATCCATATTTTACCCATCTAAAAAATCACTCATCCAACCCATGAAGATATGGGCGGGTTGGACAGGTCACCAAAATATGGGCTCATTTTACCGACACTAGTTGTCACCAATTTAGATTTCACACTCATTAAAAAATTAAGTAAGTTTACTATTGTACCCCTATCTAATATTGTCTTAAAGTTAAACTTTCAACAAATGATAAATATGTTTATTGAAAATTAAATCAACATTAATTGATTTAAAAAAAAAATCAACATTAATTTATATTAAATGTTGCAAAGTGACATTAAAAAACAATCTTTTCATATTCCATTATATTCCATGAAGACTAAATTATTAATGAAATATATTATAATTGAAATGCATGTAACTACTCTCTTAAATTTTTAAGCCTGAAATGGAGTCAAAATTTCCTTTTTGAAGATCAGATTTTCTATTGAGGGATTATAGGGGTTTTGAGTTTTTATACTGATTACGTGGCAGCCTCATTAATAAGGAATTTACTTTATATTTTTTTCACAACATTTTTATTTTATGTTAAATTTTACTCTTTTACTTTTCACTGTGTTAAACACAAGTCTTTCCTAATAAAGTAAGGACCCGTGTTAGGAACCAAGTCCAACTCAATATAAATACCAAGGTCACTGAATTGGGGAGGATACACATTGAAGAAAATATTTGTCCTCTCATCCCCTTTCCTTGAGTTCTACTTCTCATCCCTTTCTTCTAAGCGTGTTCTTCAATTCCCTTTTAGGTCTTAAATTCCTTTGTAATTTCAAGTGCGAGTTAATGAAATAGATTTATCGGTTGTTCGAATTTGAATTGTGTTGGTCTTGCTATTGGGTTTCTTACAACCCGGCTCCCCTTCCGTGTGTATTGCCTCCAGTTCCCAGGTTCTACACACTAGAGGGGAGCCGGGTAGATAAAGTAACACTGCTTCAAAATGGGATCGGCTCCCCTCCAGTGTGAATCAACTCCAATTTCTCCGGTTCCCTAGACCAAGAGCAAAGGCTCCGAAACACTTTTCAATTCGGTATAATTCTCTTGCGACATGAATCATGTATGGTCTATCATCTCCCTGGTCAGCTGTGCATTTCTTAACAAGATCCAAGTAATCTTCAAGTTGTTGTTGAATCTCAATTCCATGCTCCTCTAAGATAGTAGGATCCGCTATATCCATTACATTACCTTCTTTAATATTACTATCGACAAAGTAACTGTTGTTTCTTTTGAATTTTGAATTCACTCTACCCATAGTATCGTACACTGTTTTCCTGTTAATAGTAGAAAGAGAAGAACCCCAAAGCTGTAGACATCAGTTTTTTGAGTAATAATAAACTGGTGGATATATTCTGGAGCTGTATACCCGAGTGTTCTGAGCGCACCATCATCTAGTAACTCCAATTTCCCTGGAGGCAATGATATCGAGAGTGTGAAGTTCAATATTTTAGCAATGCCACTCTTCTGATCAACTATCACATTGTGTGGCTTTATATTTCTGTGGATGATGGGCGTAGTAAATTCAGTATGCAGGAAAACTATTGCAGAAGCAACCTCACATGCAACTCGTAATCGATTTCCCCAAGATAACGATTTACTATTTTGATCATCACCATTATCCTTTTTGTAAAGTAGATGGAAAAGAGATATAGCTTCAACATATTGATACACCATAACTGGTTGTTCAAATTCTAGACAACAACCGACAAGTCTCAACACATTCTTCAGATGACTCATCCGAGCAGTAATCGCTATATCTCGGTGGATATTGTTGAATGAACATGTACTGAACGTAACTAAAACGGGGCGGTTGTCTAGCGATCCCGTAACTACACACTCATCGGCAGAGGCGAATCTAGGATTTTTCGAACATGGGTGCACCAAGTAAAATGTATTGAAGTGGGAATTGATCCTTAATCCTCAAGGTCAAAAGCTCAACATTTAACCATGTGGACCATTTAGACTTCTTGTAATACGGGTGCCAGAATATAATATTATACAAATCTTAGAAAATATATATATAAAATATCTAATTTTACAAAGAGACCATAGGTGTTGGTGCCCTATTTTAGCTCTAAATTAGCCACTGCTCATCGGCAAGCTCCATTATTGTGGTTTTAGAGTGTCTAATTGCATTGTGGATCTCTATGGCAGTGTAGTAACGACTGGGAATTCTGCAATTTCCGTCGCATAAAGCAAGAAGCTCCTCAAGAACAGAACTTCCATTCTTTAATTAACAATCATTCTATGTGTTATATTCAAGATGTTTTGATGATCCTCACAAATGCAGGGACCCAGTCCCTAACAGAGTACTCTCGTCCAAATTCAAAATGGGGTACAACTATAAAGCCTTCTTGTCAGGTTGGTTTGTGAGAAGTACAGTGTACTTCACCAATAGGGAGGGTGAACGAGGTTGTTTGTTTTAGTGGTCAAAACTCTTGTTGATGAATGGTATATACAACAATAAACAAATAACATTATTCATTCAAGAGCCAGCAAGTCTTTTCAAGAACTCACAAAGAAAACACTGCAAGGGACCTGGTCCCGAAAAGGCTGCGTATGTGAAAAGTCAAACGACAACTGTCTAAAAGCTGTAACATCTGACATGGTTGATGCACAACTTTTCAGAACAGTAGGCTCTCAGCCAATGGTGTCTTCCCAAGGAGTTTGTGTCCTTTTGATATAGTCTCTTCTCCAAAACACAAACTCAAGATTTGACAAACAAAGATTTGAATTTCTGAAATTCATAAGCTTACAAAGAGAAGACCATCTTCAAGGAAGAACACTGTTCAACTCAACAAAGGGACCTGATAGAGTGCTGAAGAGTCTTTGTTGTATTTTGAGCTTTGTATCTTATGTGCTTAAATTGTAAATATACTCCTAAGTTATAAAGGATAGTAGTTCAGTGCCTGTCTAAGTATTTAGTTTGAGTCATATTAACTAGAGTTAGTTAGTCGAATCATCTTGTTTTAGTCAAGCCTTTTTACATCATTGTTTTGATGTTCTCTTGGGTAGAGTTGCCTAGGAGTGTGAACTAGAGTTAGTTGATGTGTGGTGCAACAGAGTTTCTGCTCGTTTAAGCTCTTGTAATGGAGATCGGAGTTGGTGGCTAGAGTTAGTCTTGGGAGTTCTTAAAGTCTAGATCAACTAAAGTTAGTTGGTGTAGTGGGCAATAGGATTATTGATTTGGCTCGTTTAAGTAATACGAGTATTACTTAGTGTGGGATTAGGGTGTTTATCTCTCACTGTTGTGGTTGTAATCTGTGTTTCACTTTTGCTTGAGAAGATTAGTGAAAACAATTGGAAAATCCTGTGTGGCAGGTTGTGGTTTTACTCCCTTGAGCAAGGAGATTTTCACGTAAAATTCTTGTGCCTGTTTTACATTGTGCTATTTATTTTCTGCACTTTAATTCTGTAGAGGGACCTGATCTGTGATCACTTGTGGACGCATACATTCCAACACTCTGTCTTCCGCCTTTGCAAAGGAAAAAAGTTTTTTCTTGGCGAGTAGTAGTCCCTTGAAGAAAGACATTATTTGCTTGCTCTAATTTAAAATTGGGATTAAACCCAATAAGGCATCCATCACTAGCTAGTAGTTAACAAGTCGGAAGAAGCTTCCTGCTGGTCTTAATTTGTGCATTCAATTCCATACAAATTGAGTTTCCAAGTACTTTCATTGCAATTGTTTATCAAGTTCCATTATGCCCTAATGTCGTTGTCCTATCAATTAATATTTGATTTTTGGAGTTAGCTAATGAAACACAAAACTTTATGTGGTGTATCAAGCCTCAGTTTTTTTTTTCCATAACTGTTACGGCAATTAATAATTTATTTATTCATTGTAGTGACCGAACACACTATTTCCTATATTGTTTTAAATAATAAACGTACAATAACATCAATTATAATGACGTGAACCTGCAGGCCTAGCTCTTGTTAATTCGAGAATTCTATGCTTTCCTAGCAAAGAAGAAATTAACATATCCAAATCGCCGGCAAATGACAAATACAAAACTATGAATAAATTTCCTTGAAATTGAAACCTAATATGAATACCACTAAATATTTAATTTTGACCAAGAGAGAGGGCACATAAACACTTTTCAATTCGACATAATTCCCTTGAGACATGAATCATATATGGTCTATCATCTCTCTTGTCAACTATGCATTTCTTAACAAGATCCAGTAGTCTTCCAACTATTGTTGATCCAACAAAACACATATAAGTGGATTGCCATTTTGTTAGGGACAAACTTCAACAAGGATTAATTGCACGTCATCATATTTCCACACATTCACAGCTAGCTTACATTTTTACCAAGGCCTTGACTGGAGTCAAGCATACAACAATTCTAAGCAAGTTGTTTGTACTTATTGTTGGGTTTAGCAAGGATAACACTTATTGCACCTCCAACTTGAGGGGGTGATAGAATTAGTGAGTAAAGTCAAGGTAGTTAAAGTGTTAGTGAAAAATTACAAAATATAAAATTACAATTGAAAATAAAATGAAGAAATAATAATCTCTTCAGGTTGAGGCGCGGATATCTCGCTCTCTTTAAGGAGATTCAAGTCCACTGCAACAAATGTTTTTCACCGGTCCAATAGTAGCCTTCTTGACTTGTCCCCTCCAAGATACAACAGCTTAATCACAAAATATAACTCAATAACTCTGGACAAGAGTTGAGTCCAAAACTCCACAAAAAGAACACCTCCCTTCAACTAATAAGAACTCTCTTTTTTGACTAACTTTATGCACTCTCTATTTTCTTGTGTGTCTAAACCAAATGAAGATCACCACTATTTATAGATGGGGATGTTTTCCTAGTAATGAATAGGAAGATAATGGGGTAGTAAATAGAAAAGATAAATGGCCTAGAGGTTACATAGATTACAAGGCATAATGGAGGAAGAATAATGAGATTTCAGTATGGAGGAGTAATGGTCATAGTTGCCCACAACTTGTTCTAACAGAATAACACAACGGCCAACAAAAAATAACCCAACGTTCTAGCAAAATTTATCAACATTGTAGAATAGCAACTAAGCCAAAATTCAACGGACAAAAAGTAATGCACTATGACGAGTAATTAGCTATCATGCATGACTTCTTACACGTATGATACCAAAGGAATTGGATAAGCCACTTCAACATAATTTTAATAAGAATATTAAAATGTTCCAAAACCAATATAAAGTAGTTAGAATTAGGGAGTTAGTTAAGTTTGTTAGAATTGTCAGACTAGTTTAATTATCTAATTTCCTTTCTCATGTATGTGTATATATACACACCAATGTAATGCTTATTGATTCAGTTAGTAAAAAGATGCAATACACAGCTTCCAATTCTTCTTCTCATTGAGTTAATGAAGAACTCCAGCTTATTTCAGCACTCTTGTTTCCAACTTTGTCAAACTAAAACAGGGTGGTTGTCCAGTAGCAATCCCGTTGACAAAAACAGCAGCATAAGCTGAAAATATTAAGCTTCCTCCATTAATGGAGGTTTAAGCTTCACGAGAAGAGCATTCAGAGAGAGAGAAGTGAAAGAATTTTATTGAGAATAAAACTGAGGAAATATAATCAATACAGTATTGTGTATATATACACTATTCCAGCTAACTAACTTGATCTGACAAAATAACAACTTAACCAACTAACTAATGCTAATTGTAAAACTAATGCTAAAATGCTAACTGTAAAACTAATGCTAACTGTGATCTCATCACCCCCCTCAAGTTGGAGGTGATCTAAACACAGACAACTTGCCCAAAAGAGTAGCATGCTTGACACCAGTTAAAGCTTTGGTGAAAACATCTGCCAATTGAGAACCTATGGAAATGTGTTGAAGTGTGATCAAGCCTTGTTGGAGCTTGCTTCTAACAAAGTGACAGTCCACCTCTATATGTTTAGTTCTCTCATGAAAAACAGGGTTCTTAGCTATGTGAACTGCTGCCTGGCTATCACAGAAAACAGATATAGGCAAGGAGCATTGCACTGTCATCTCATCAAGTAATCTTTCCAGCCATACCAACTCACCAACTACTTGTCTCACAGCCCTGTACTCAGCTTCTGCAGAAGATAAGGAGACTATGGCTTGCTTCTTAGATTTCCAGCTAATGAGACTATCACCCATGAGGACCAAGTAACCAGTGACTGACTTTCTTGAATCAGGACACGTAGCCCAGTCTGAATCACAAAAAGCACTGATATTGAGGTCAGGTTTATTAGAGACAAATATTCCTAATGTAGGATCTTGTTTGAGGTATCTTAGGACATGGTAAGCAGCCTTCAAATGAGGTTCTCTGGGCGATTACATGAACTGACTGAGGTGCTGGACACTATATGCAATATCCATTCTTGTGTTGGAGAGAAAATTGAGCTTGCCAACCAACTTTCTATAGTGAGTAGGATATGATAATAACTTGCCCTCTGTGGCCTTCAGTTTTTCAACAGGATCAAGTGGTGAAGTAATGGTCTTGCAGTCCATAGAATCAAACTCCTTTAAGAGGTCAAGAGTGAACTTTCTTTGTGAAATGAGGACACCATCAGGTCTATATAGTATTTCCAATCCCAGAAAATAGTGCAGTTTCCCTAGATCCTTTATTCTAAACTGATCATGCAAGAAGGCTTTCAAAGAAGCAATTTCCTCCAAGTCAGTCCCAGTCAAAATGATATCATCGACATATACAACAACAAACACTAGTGAGCATCCCTGCTTCTTATAAAACAATGAGTAGTCACTGTTTGAATGAGTGTACCCTTTTGAACAGAGGCTGCTAGCTAGCTTATCAAACCACTGCCTGTTGGCTTGCTTTAAGCCATATAATGATTTTTTCAATCTGCAGATTATGCCCTTACCATCCATTGCAAGTCCTTGTGGTAATGTCATGAAGACCTCCTCATTTAAATCACCATGGAGAAAAGCATTATTAATATCTAGTTGATACAAGTCCTAACCCTTTTTAACTGCCAAAGAAATGAGAGTTCTAACAGTAGTCATCTTTACTACAGGTGAGAAAGTCTCATTGTTGTCTATACCAGCCTGTTGTGTATACCCTTTTACTACTAGTCTTGCCTTGAACCTCTCTATACTACCATCTGCTTTGTACTTAATTTTGTACACCCATCTGCACCCAATAACATGTTTGCCTTTGGGTAAAAGGACCAACTCCCATGTGTCATTTGCATATAAAGCCTCAAATTCTTGTGTCATCGCTAGTTGCCAGGCAGGATTTAAAATTGCTTCTTCATAAGAGGAAGGTTCACTGTCATGTGGAATAGTATGAACTAGCTGCTGACTATTGGGGCATATGGAGGTGAAATAGACATAGTCATGATTGGATATAAATGAGGTGAGTGAATGTGGCGTAGCAAAGGCATTAGTGTTAGAGGTGGAAGGATGCATCTTAGGCAAAGTGTAATTGTATTCTTTAAGGTAATTGGGAGTGTGGATGGACCTAGTTGTCCTTCTAGGTTCTGGTGGAGCATCACTAAATGAGGGTGTAGCTGCAGTTTCAGGTTGTGTACATGTATTCAGTGTAGCTTTAATAGTATTAATGGGCACATTATCAATGGCAATTTCTGGTGATGCATGAGAGTTCAACAGTTCATCATGAACAAAAATATTATTTGTACCAGGTATGCTAGACAGTTTAGCAGGATGATGGACAAGTGAATTTATGACAGAATTAAAACTGGAATCAGGAGGAGCAATAACAAAGGGAAAAACAGTTTCATGAAAAAGAACATCCCTGGATACATGAAATCTTTTGGTAGCCAAGTCTAAGACCTTGTAACCTTTTGTATTATAAGGGTATCCGATAAAAATGTGTGGTGTAGCTCTTGGTTCAAATTTATCCTTGTGATTTTTCAAAATGGTTGGAAAACAAAGTCATCCAAAACTTCTAAGGTGGGAATAGGTTGGCCTCTTTTGATACAATAGTTCATATGGAGATTTGTTTTGTAACAGTTTTGTGGGTAGTCTATTTATGAGATAAGTGGCAGTGAGGACACATTCTCCCCAATATCTTATAGGTAGTTTTGATTGGAACAAGAGTGCCCTTGCTGTTTCAAGGAGGTATTTGTGTTTCCTTTCTACTACACCATTCTGTTGAGATGTGAAAGGGCATGATCTTTGGTGTATGATGCCTTTTTCTTGGAAAAAACAAGTTGCTTCAGCACTTGTGAACTCTAAACCATTATCAGATCTGATAGTCTTTAGTTTAGTTTGGAATTGGGTTTCTATGAGAGTTATGAAGGCCTTTACAGTTTGCAATGCATTACTTTTGCATCTGAGTAATTGGGTCCAAGTAGACCTACTATGTTCATCTACCATGGTTAGGAAATAATGATAACCATCATGAGTAGGCACATGATATGGTCCCCATAGGTCAATGTGAAGTAGGTCAAACACTTTGGTGGTTGTGGTAAGGCTGTCAAGGAGAGGCATTCTGGTTTGTCTAGCCATAGGGCATATGGTGCAAGTAAATGGTTGTTTGTGTGAAAAATGAATTGGTATGGTAGAAATACCTCTCATCTTTACAAAAGGCACATGTCCTAGTCTAGTATGCCACAAAAATTCATTATCCTGAGCATAAGTGTGGACAGAATTTACAGCAAAGGAAGGAAAATTATTGACAGAACATGAAGAAAAATCAACAATGTAAGCTTCTTTATTAGAAACATGAGAACATTTTACAGTAGATGATAGGGAAGCTTGACATTCAGTCCCAGTTAAGACTTGTTTACTTTGAACTAAGGAAGGAATATGTTGGTAATTGAGAAAACTATCAATAGAACAACAGATGACATGAGATAAGCCACCAGAAGCTGGACCACAGTTGTGGCACTTTGGACAGAAAAAGTACAATCCATTCCTAGCTCTACCAAGTGCCAGAGGGCTCTTCAGAGAAGGGCCCTGCAATAGACAAGAAGAGCTGTCAAAACTGACTGTTCCTTTGAGTTGGAGTGCCAAACAATGAATTGAAATCAAATTAAATTTGAAACTAGGAATGAATAGAACTTTGTACAGAGTCAATGTTGAACTCAAACAAACATCACCAATTTCGGTTACCTTGACTTTGTATCCATTTGGTAAAGTGATCAAGGAAGGATAAGGTAGTGTTCTAAGGTTTGTTAAGGCATTTTTGGTGTAAGTCATGTGATGTGATGCTCCTGAGTCTATGATCCAAGAATCAACAGCTAATCTAGTACATTTACATGATAGATTACCTATCTCAGTAATTGAAGAATAGCAAGCTAAAATACCTGCTAGGTTCACAGCTTTACTAAGCATATTTCCTGAGCCATCAGTCCCATTTCTAGCTTGCAGAGATCCCAGGAGGTTAATTAATTGCTCATATTAACCTTTGGACAGATTCAGTGGCATTTGTCTCTTTGACTCATCAGACTCCTCATTGTGATTCTTGTCTTCTTCAGAACTGTATGCATTTGCTGCAGAACCTGAGCGTCTTCCCTGAGGAGGTCTAGAATTAGATGGATAACCATGAAGTTTGTAGCACCTATCCTTGGTATGACCAGCATGTTTACAGAAGTCACAAAATAGATTTGATCTATTACCAGTGCTGGAATTACCTCTGTAGACAGTGTTAGTACCTCCTTTTGAGGAGGCATATTTGGTCCTGAAAACTCTAGATCCTGTAGCAACATTAGGTGAAACAAAAGCATTTAGTGAAGTGGATTCCAAAGTAGTGTGATTGTGAGGCCTAACTTCCCTTTGTCTTTCCTCTTGTAACAATATAGCAAAAGCTTGTGCCATGCTCGGTAATGCAGGCATCATGAGAATGCTTCCTCTCACAATAGTGTACATCTCATTCAAACCCATCAGAAAATGTACAAGTCTCATATCTTGTTCAGCTTGGTGCATTTTGGCCTTACCCCACAGACACATACACAGGTACACTGGGAGTGAACGTCAAGAGTGTTCATCTCCTCCCATAGTTTCTTCATCTTCGTGTAATAACCAGTGATATCCAAAGTTCCTTGCACAAGATCATTGATCTCCTTTTGTAACTGATAGAGTTTACAACCATTAGTCTAGTCATATCTCTCTTCTAATTTATCCCAAAGTTCATTGGCATTGTTAACATACTGTAAATTGTTGCGCAAATCAGGTGAGAGGGAATTGTGAATCCATGAAGTCACCATATTATCACATCTCTCCCATTGTACGAAGGAAAGATCTGTAGAAGCTGGCTTAACAACTTTCCCAGTGATGAAACCAGTCTTATTCTTAACAGATAGGGCCCTGAGAATAGCTCGTCTCCATGATCTGTACCCAGTTCCATAAAAAACAGCTGGTAATAATGTTGATCCTGCGTTCTCAGAAGGATGCAAATAGAGTGGACTACTGAAATCTATTTGAGGAGCAACAATTGGTGCATCACCCATGGATGGAAAATTGAGGAGCAATTTGGGGACGATTCACAGAAGAGAGAAAACACGATCTAAGGAAGCGAGAAAAGGAAAAACAAAGGCAGGGGAATAAGAAATCACGAAATCCCTAAATCACAGATCGTGAAATCGAATTAAGAATCGAAAGAAAAAGAAAGAAAAGATTGGATGTGCAATACTCACGAAGAAATGCGGATGTGAAAAATTGAAATCATCCCTGTTGCTCTGATACCATGACAAAAATAGCAGCATAAGTTGAAAATATTAAGCTTCCTCAATTAATGGAGGTTTAAGCTTCACGAGAAGAGCATTCAGAGAGAGAAAAGTGAAATAATTTTATTGAGAATAAAACTGAGGAAATATAATCAATACAGTATTGTGTATATATACACTATTCCATCTAACTAACTTGATCTGACAGAATAACAACTTAACCAACTAACTAATGCTAACTGTAAAACTAATGCTAAAATGCTAACTGTAAAACTAATGCTAACTGTGATCTCCTCATCCATAACCGTATACTCATCGGCATGGTCCAATATTATAGTTTTAGAGTGTTTTATTGCATTGTTGATCTCTATGGCAGAGAAGTAACGGATGGGAATTTTGCAATTTTCATCGCATAAAGCAAGAGGCTCCTGAAGCACCGCACTTTCATTCTTTAAATAACAATCCTTCTCTTTTTTTCGCCTTATAGCAGAAGCAGAGGAAACAAGTTTTTTTCCTTGTGACCCCTGATGGGAATCATGCAAATTGCAATAATATCAATTATAATGACGTAAATCTGGCCTAGCTCATGTTATTTTGAGAATTCTATGATTTCTTAGCAAGAGTAGATATTTAACATATCCAAATGGCAAATGACAAATACAGAACTACGGACAAATTACAAGCAGTGGCACTGTCTGAATTTAATTTCTAAAATTAATTGAATGACAAATGGAAAACTAACACGGTCCATATTTCTTTTTATAAACCGAAAAATTAAGGATGAATCAATCTGAATAGAGCAAAGTAAAGATCAAATTGGCAATTTCATTATCTACAGATATCATTTTTTTGTTCAACATAAATATGATGGTACAAACAAACTGAATTACCTTTAAATTGGAATCTAATATTGAACGTAGACACAATTTACAGAGACTACTAGAAGAGAAAGAAGAAGAATTTCATTTATGAGCTCAAAGGCTAACATGTACAATGATAGGAACATGTATTTATATTTGTTTCTGTAACTAACTATTGAAGAGTTAGTCGTAACAACTTTTAAGAGAAAAGACTATACTACCCTTAATCATCATAACCACCTTTTAACCACTTAACAACCAACTAATCTGATGAAGTCTCATTACTCCCCTTCAAGCTAGGAGGGGCAAAAATGTTCAACACTCCTAGCTTGGATAACAAATACTCATGTTGACTTCTGGATAACCCCTTTGTCAAAATATCTTCTGGTTGTTCTTGTGTTGGTATATAATTCACTTTGATTGAACCTTGTTGTATCCTTTCCCTTATGAAGTGACAATCTATTTCTATATGTTTTGTCCTCTCAGGATAGACTAGATTTGCAGCTATTTGTATTGCTACTGTATACTTGTATTGGCAACTGCACTTCAACTCCTACTTTCTTTAACATCCCAAGTAACCATACTAATTCTGACATAGTAGATTCAAGGCTTCTGTACTCAGCTTCAGCTGAACTTTTGGAGACTGTGGTTCGCTTCTTTGCTTTTCATGACACTAAAGAGTTGCCTATCTTGATCATGTATCCTGTAACAGACCTCCTAGTAAGTGGACAAGAGGTCCAGTCTGCAGCACAACATGCAGTAACCAATTCATTTGAAGAACTAGTCATTAGCAGATCCTGTCCAGGCTATTTTTTTAGATATCTCACCACCCTTAAAGTTGCATCCATATATGACTTCTTTGGCTGTTGTAGGAACTGACTTAGAGTCTGAGTGCCAAATGATATATCTGGCCTTGTCATGTTAAGATACAACAGTTTCCCAATTAACTTTTGATATGATGTTTGATCCACCAGCTGATCTTTAGAATTCCTTTTGTCCCTTATTTGCTCATCATATTGTTTTGATGTTAGCTTGTCATTAACATCAATGGGAGTTTTTGTAGGCTTTGTTGCCGACATTCCTACTTCAGCTATAAGCTCCAAGATGTACTTTCTCTGATACATAAGTATGCCTTTTTCTGTCCTAGTGAACTCAATACCTAGAAAATAGTTTAGTTCACCTAGATCCTTCATTTTGAAACACTTTTGTAAAGCTTGCTTTGTCTCTTCAATCAATTTAAGATTGCTTCCAGTAACCAACATATCATATACATACACAAGTACAATGACTATACCAGCTTCTGAATCTTGAATAAACAAGGAATAGTCATACTGACTTTGTCTAAACTTGAGAGCAACAAGAGCTTCAGTCAGCTTGTGATTCCATTGTCTTGGTGCCTGTTTGAGACCATATAGTGACTTTGTCAGTCTACAAACCTTCTCCCTTTGACTGACAAAACCTTGAGGGAGCTGCATATAAATTTCATCCTCTAAATCACCTTGAAAAAAAGCATTAAAGACATCCATCTGATGAATATGCCATTTTCTGGATGCTGCAAGAGAGACTATAGATCTCACTGTTACCATCTTAACCACAAGTGAGAAAGTCTCCTTATAATTTATGCCTTCTTGTTGACTGTAGCCTTTATCCACCAACCTTGCCTTAAATCTCTCTATTTCACCAGTAACCTTATACTTAATCTTATAGACCCATCTGCAACCTATAGGTTTCTTTCCTTGTGGAAGATCAGTAACCACCCAGGTATTGTTGCTTTCTAATGCCTGAATTTCCAGTTGCATAGCATCTATCCACCTTTGATCCATCACAGGTTCAGAATATATACTAGGTTCTTTCAGTGAAGAAGAAGCAGTAATATAACACTGATAGGAGGATGAGAGATGATTATAGCTCACATAATTTCCCATAAGATACTTCACTGCCTTTTGTGTAACAAAATCTGTCATCCAAACATGAGACTGCTTAGTTCTAGTGGACCTTTTGATATCAGTTGATACAACAACTTGTTGACCCTCTTGACTAGAATCCATAAGAGTGTCAGTACCAAAAGAAGAACTTCCTGAGCTTGTTTCTGCTAAAGGATCACATACTACATCCAAATTATCATCTGAAATCTCAGGCATATATTGGACATATTCTTGATCTCCAAGTTGTTCAAGCTCTTGACTTGCAATGCCAGGTGCATGACCTTCATGCTCAGGATTATAGGATACATAAGCTGGCTGAGACAACTCTTGAAAATTTACATCTGAACCTCCTTGTAATATATTTGTTAATAACTGGTGTCTTCCAGAGTTTTTGTCATATGAAAAAGGAAACATGTCCTCCCAAAACATAGCATCTCTGCTTACAAAAAATACTTTGGTGGTAAGATCTAGAAGAATGTACCCTTTTTGTGTTGCTGAATACCCTATATGAATAGCTGACCTGGCTCTAGGCATTAGTTTATCATGTTCAGTAAGACTTTTGGCAAAACATAAACAACTAATAGTCTTAAAATGTGAAAGTAATGGTTTGCTACCATATAATCTCTCATAAGGAATTTGAAAATTAAGTACACTGCTAAGGATTCTGTTGATAATATAGGCTGCTACTAATACACAATGCCCCTAGTACTTGATATGAATTTTTGCCTGAAATCTGAGTGCTCTTGTAACTTCAAGTAGATGTCTATGTTTTCTTTTAGCTACCCTATTCTGCTGGGGTGTATATGGACAAGATCTCTGATGTATAATACCTAACTTTTGAAACATGCTTTCACAAGTAGAGTTTACAAACTCATTGCCATTATCAGACCTTATTGTCTTAACAGTCTTGGCAAAGTGATTATGAACATATTGCACAAACATTTGTAAGGAGACACAAATATCATATTTATGTTTAAGAAGAAACAACCAAGTCATTCTTGAGAAGTCATCCACTATAGTAAGAAAATACTTGTTTCCATCAAAACTAGTTGTATTATATAGACCCCAAATGTCTACATGAATCAACTCAAAACATTTACAACTCTTGATACTGCTAGTAGGAAAACTTAGTCTAGTTTACTTGGCATAAGGACAAACTAAACACTTAGACACCTTACACTGACTTTCTTTATTCATAGAAAACATTCTAGCAAGTACACCAGAAGAGACATGTCCTAGCCTTTGATGCCACAACTCCATATCTGTAGAAACTTGAGACACATTTAAAGTTATATCCATTTGATTACTGACATGCTTTTGAGTATACAGACAACCCGTTTCTTCACCAATTTGCTTCACCTTTCCACTGTAAAGCTTTTGGAAAACACAATAGTTAGGAAAAAAAGTAACTGAGCAGTCTAGCTCCTTTGTTAATTTGTTGACAGACATCAAATTGTACTGGAAGTCAGGTAGATACAATACATTGGACATAATACCATTATCTCCAATGCACATGAGCCTACATGTGTCACTTGAGTACTATCTCCATTAGGTAAGTACATTACCTTAGGAACCTCTAATTTTGAAACAGTGCCTTTCATAAACATATCTAAATCAGATACCATATGATTGGTAGCACCAGTATCTACAATCCACACTCTGTTAATACCAGGAACATGTAATGATTTACCTGCAGTATGAGCAGCAGCAGGTGTATCATTATAATCTAATGAGGCAATGTTTGTATTGTGCTGAAAATCTTTGAGAATGTGATCATATTGATCCTTTGTGAAAGTGCAACCCTTCAACAACTGCTTTACCTCCAGTTCAACTTGACTCACTAATTTAGAAGAACTGGAAGGACCTGGTACACCATGATCACTTTGAGAGCTATCAGGTTTTCTCCCTCATCCTGGTACCTGCACATTAGTATTCATACCATAGGAGAAGTGAACCTGATCAGGATTGCCATCTGATGCAATACCTTGTGGCTTTCTTTTTGACTTGAAGTCAGGTGGATACCTTACAATCTTGTAGCAATACTCCTTGCTATGACCTTTATACTTACAAAAGTCACAAATCAAGACTAAGTTCCTCTTGAATCTCTGATTTACACCTGAGGTAGATGCAGATTTAGAATACATAGCCACAGAGTCAGCACTAATTGTGTTCATTCCCATGCTGTTGTTGTGAGACATCACTGCCTTTTGACTTTCATTTCCCACTATCATAGCATAAGCATGATTAATAGTAGGCAGATGATTTAGCATCAATATCTGACTTCTGGCCTGTTGATAGGACTCATTTAACCCCATAAAAAACTGATACAGTTTCTGCCTATTCATGTGAGCTACAAATCCTTTTGATTTTTCACAGTTGCAACAAGGTGCAGGCACTAAAAGTTCAGACTCATCCCACAAAGTTTTAAGTCTTGTATAGTACTCAGAAACTGAATTAGTACCTTGTTGCAATGTTACAATGTCTTTGTGAAGACTATATGTTCTAGAGCCATCTACTCTATCAAATCTCTCTTTCAAGTCATTCTAAACTTGCAAAGAACTCGAAGCAAAAGCAACACCACTAAGGAGACTCTTAGATACTGAGTTCATTAACCAAGATAATACAATGGTATTTACCCTCTCCCATTGCCCACAGTTCTTCACCATAAACTTCATTCCTACAGGATCCATCCACTAATCCTATCTTATTTCTTCCCAATAGAGCTAGTGTAATAGATCGACTCCACAATGTGTAATTCTCAATGCCAAGCAATTAAAAAGAGATAAGGCTAACACCACTCACATCAGTAGGACTAAGAAACATAGGATGGTTATAGTCAATACCTTGAGATGATGATACTGTATTAGAAGGCAAATTGAAGGAACCATCAATTTCTCCATTGTTGATACCTCGATTTAGTTCTTCAACTACTAGATCTGGAGACATAGTGATCAAACTCGTTGCGGAATAAGAATTAAACTCAGTTAATAAAAGCTGTGAACTCCAATCTGCAGATCAACTGAGAATCTGATGAATTGACAAAGCAACTCTCTGATTCAAATCTGATGAATTTGTGAATCAACAAAGCAACTCTCTGATTCTTCAACCTAAATTGCCTATCACAGTTTGTCACTGTGTAAAGCTCTGATACCATGAACGTAGACACAATTTACAGAGACTACTAGAAGAGAAAGAAGAAAAATTTCATTTATGAGCTCAAAGGCGGCTAACATGTACAATGATAGGAACATGTATTTATATTTCTTTCTGTAACTAACTATTGAAGAGTTAGTTATAACAACTTTTAAGAGAAAAGACTATACTACCCTTAATCATCCTAACCACCTTTTAACTACTTAATAACCAACTAATCTGATGAAGTTTCATTAAATATGAATACATTAAGAAATTAAAATAAACATATAATTTTGACCAAGAGTCACTACAAAAAATGCGCGTATTAGCCACGCAGGAAACCGTGACTAAATGGGACTCAAACCGTGGCTAATGCCACAGTCTTTTAGCCATGGTCGCAAGTGTGCCATAACGGGCGTCGCGAGCAAGTTAGCCACGATTTTGGCATCCGTGGTAACATTTATTTAACCACAATTTGATTAATTATAGCCACGGTTGTTGCATGGATAAATAAGGCATAGTCAATATGAAGAATTATACATTAGCCACGGTTGAACCGTGGCAAACATAAACTGTTTTTTTTTTTAAAATTATAATTGTTTCCCAGCATTATGCTGGTACCAATACATTAATAAATAAGCATTCACTAATAAGCATCATACACAAATGGACTTATTGCAAGAACTAAAGATACATTGGCATCCATATTTTTTTGCACCACCAAGGCATATAATATATCTCCATTCTCCAAGGTCTTTTCTTTCATTTCCCTTGGGCAGCAAGTTTTCCTGATAGTTTCAAAAGCAACCATGCAACAAGTTAGACCTCACAGAAATGATAAAGCACCCCAACCAAGAACACAAGTTAGATTCCTAATTTATGCACACAACTAGATGGGATTATATAAGTTGATGCATGTTGAGGCACCTACCTAATTGAAAAATCAACAGCAAGAGGATGTATACATTTACACAGTTTAATAGCTCAAGGCATAAAATTCGTAATGCTACCATATACGACCAAAACATATGTCGAACTAACATAGAAATTTCAGCAAGAACTCAACAAATCAGCAGAGAAATTCAAGATCAACCGTTTGACACATGTCCAGAAGACAATATCAGATATACATTTAGAATAAAAGATAAAGAATCAAACAAGGAGACGAGTAGGCATACACCAATTTAAGGTTGCTGATATAAGCAACACTTCAGCAAAATTGACAATCTTTTTCCCCCATTTCAATCAATTAACACATAACAGGCAAAATATAGAAGTAATCCTTAGAAAGAGGGTCTTAGTTATATCATTTTTTGGTTCATCTAAGTGGAGATACAATTAGAAACAAATTTCAAAGTGCAAACAATAAAATAATACCAGAACTAAAAGAAAATAAAGCAGATCAGTATGAAAAAAACAGAACTCTATAATACCTTGATCCCAAAAGGAGACATTCGAAGTTGTGACCCGAATCAAGCAAAATCGAACCCACCAAGAGACATCTTAGTGGGATGCTAAAACCAGACATGAAAGCACTGGCAATCTCCAATTTGAAGCAATCAATAAAATCACAGTAACAATCAAAAAATCAAAAACATATCAAAAAGTACACGATGAATCTTTTGGTCTTAAAAATACTATGACATTTTTATAATGGAGTGTCATTAGGGATAGAATAGAAGTCTAAGAATTAAATACTTGCTAACCACAAAGAATTAACATTCTTTTTATAGGTGAACTAAAAAGGAAAGTAAGCCACATAAATTGAAACAAAGGGAGTGGGTAATTTGGAATAATGGACTCAGCTCACTAGCCTAAAATGGTAGTATTAGGAAGTTTCTTGGGTCAATTTGGTTTGTTTCAAAATTACTAGTGTTTGAATTAACTATTATGAAGGGTGTTTCAAATATCAGGAGGCTCAAGCGACCAATATTAAGAAACAACGACATCTTTGATACTCCGATAATGTTCTAAGTAGAGATAGTAGAAATTCACCTTCCAAATCTTCCAAAACATCCTCCTCACTACCACACCACAAATGGCCTCCCACCCCACCTCATGTCCACTCTAAAAGAATGCCATTTTACTTGGGTAGCAGAGATTTGTTACTTGAAAATGATTTTACTACTTCCTGCTACTATTTGACGCAATCGAATTTTAGAACGATGAAGAAGTACTCCAGCTTTGTTGAGAGATTTGAGTGCTGGTTTCTTTCTTGTCCATTTCGGTAAAAAAAAAATTTGGTGGGAATGGTTAAGAAAGATGATGTAAAAAGACAAATATTGGGGAAATGAAAAAACAAAAGGGAGGGAGTGAAATTTTAAGTCCCGCCTTATTTTGCCACGATATTTTAGCTTCAACTTTTTACCCGTAGAGAATTTTCATTTATTTTGACGATTTTACCACGGTTTGTCAAACCGTGGCCAAATAACTGTGGGTAAAGGCCATATTTTTGGTAGTGAGTGTGGGCACATAAACACTTTCCAATTCGACCTAATTCCCTTGCGACATGAATAATGTATGGTCTATCCTCTCCCTTGTCAGCTGTGCATTTCTTAACAAGATCCAAGTAGTCTTTCAATTGTTGTTGAATCTCAATTCCATGCTCTTCTAAGATAGTTGGATCCGTAATATCCATTACATTACTCTCTTTAATATAACGATCGACAAAGTTGATTGGAAGATTTTTAGAATCTATTGTCTCTTCCAGAATTACAGAATCCAGTCTATTCATAGCACTACCCTCTTCTGTATTGGATTTAGCGTCTTCTTCAAAATCTATTCTCTCTTTTGAATTTGTAAAATCCACTCTTCTAGAAATACTGTTCATGTCCTTTCCGGTTAATAGCTGAAAGAGAAGAATCCCAAAGCTGTAGACATCTGTTTTTTGAGTAATAATACCCTGCTGGAGATATTCGGGAGCTATATACCCACCTGTTCCACGCACATCATCTACTAACTCCAATTCCCCTGGAGGCAATGCTATGGAGAGTGAGAAGTTCAATATTTTGGAAACCCCGCTGTACTTATCTATTATCACATTGTGAGGCTTTATATTTCTGTGGATGATGGGCGTAGTAAATTCAGTATGGAGGAAAACAATTGTAGAAGCAACCTCACGTGCAACTCGTAATCGATTTCCCCAAGATGGGGATTTTATATTTTGACTATCCTTTTTGTAAATTAGATCGAAAAGAGATATAGCTTCAACATATTCATACACCAGAACTGGTTCTTCAAATTCTAGACAGCAACCGACAAGTCTCAGCACATTTTTGAGATGACTCATCTGAGCAGTAACTGCTATATCTCGGTGGATATTGTTTAATGTACATGTATTGAACCTAACTAAAACAAGGCGGTTGTCTAGCGATCCCGTAACCGTAGACCCCTTGGCAAGGTCCATTTTTCTTTTAGAGTGTTTTATTGCATTGTCGATCTCTATGGCAGTAAAGTAACGGATGGGAATTCTGCAATTTCCGTCGCATAAAGCAAGAAACTCCTCAAGCACCAAACTTCCATTATTCAAATAACAATCCTTCTCTTTCTCCCGCCTTTCAGCAGAGGCAGAGGAAAAAAGATTTTTTCCTCTGAAGAAAGGCATCTCTAATTTAGAAGTGACACAGTCTCCATGAATTAGGATTAAATACACAATAAGGCATCCATCACTATTAGTGTACTAGATGGAAACAACTTGGACAATAGAAAAGACCATCTAAAGAGCTTTATCTCAATCATAATCGCTAAAATAGTGGAAAAAACTATGGCAGAAACTTACACATGTTTCCTGCTGGTCTCTTAATTTGTCATTGACTTTCACACAAATTGAGTTTCCATAGAAAATTCCGTGAATGCTTGAGGATGGAATGCATGCAAGTGGAAAGGCGTCTGCCGACTGCCATATAATGCCTTACAAGGCATGTGGGTCCAGCTCGCCTTATAAGGTGTGAATGTGATCATCCTCATCCTCACGCCCTACTTCGTAAGTTGACGTCTCCCGCATGGCGTGCCCCACGCTTTTGTCCAATTGATTTCTTTTCCATTACTGTTACCCCATTTTAAATGTGGATTAAAAATAAAATACTATTACCCTTTAAGCTCCGAATTCGTTTCTTCTTTCTTTATTCAGCTTCATAATTATTTGCTTATTAAAATATATTTCGCATTGTAACACAATCTTTTTGTATTTCTTGCGTTTACTATTTTCAAATTCTATTTTAAAAATCATAACTCACTGAAGGAATTGACAAGTAAAAAAGATACTACTAAACTATCCCTCTATTTCTATTTAGTTGTTACCAATTTAAATTTCACACTCATTAAAAATTTAGGTAAATTTATTATTGTATCTCTATTTAATGTTCTCTTAAAATTAAAATTTCAAAATATATGACAGTAAATATGTTTACTAGAAATCTAAATGACATTAATCCATATCAAATCTTACGCTAAAAAATTAATCTTTTCATATTCTCTTATATTTCATGAAGAGTAAATTACAAATGAAATACATGATAATTGAAATGCATTGAACTACTAATTTAAATTTTTGAGCTTGAAATTGGAGTCAAAATTTCAATACGAATTGATTCAAAAAATTTAGTTTGTTTGTTGTGATTCCTTTTTGAAGATCATTTTTATTTTATTTCAAATTTACTCTCTACTTTTCACCATGTAAAACACAAGTCTTCGCTAATAAAGTAACAGTGCTTCAAAATAGGCATATCTTACCACTGCCTCTGAAAAAACACAACCCCTGTTACGGCACATTAATATATCTCACAGAGTCTTCCGCATTAACAAATGCTGAATTTGAGTGCAATTAATGTCGTTAATAATGATGGGCGTAGTGATCTGGTGAATTATGAATATACCTTTCAAATTGACATGAAAAGATTTGCAGTTCATAAGGTATGGATTCTTATATCTCTTTGCTTAATTAAACAACTATACTATGATGTCATGCTTGCTCTTAATAAGCTTTGGAGGGAGTGTAAGAAATCTTTAAATAATGTTGTTGAACCAAGATTAGCCTCTGGCTCATGATTAGATGAGGACGTTGGAGGGGTGTTGCTCTTCGACAGAACCAAGCCTTCCGCGGCTGAAGAAAGAAAATTCTCAGTCCGGTGATGGGCCAAGAATTCCATTTTTCTATTTAGACATTTAATTGCCCAAATTAGTCTCCGCAAGAAATTCTTCTCAATCTCCTTTTGAATCTCCCTGTTCTTCAGACCATTATACATTCAATACTTTCACCATAGTTGCTTAAATCATGTACTGAAAATCAACATAAATTCAAGTATCAAATTTTATGGAAAATTTTAAGCAACATGGATATGCTATGTGCAGACTTGCACAGTTTGTGAGTTTTTTCATAATTTAAGAATTTGGATATTAGAGTAGATCAATCATAATACTAATGAAGTTATTTATGATCACACTTATTACCTAATTATATAGTATAATTTATTATAAGGACGTGAACCTGGCCTAGTTCATCTTAATTCGAGAATTCTATGCTTTACTAGCAGAGATGAAATTTAACACTGTTGAGGAATTAACAACCTGTACAGCTGTGCCTTAACTTAATTCTGTTACAGGTTAGTTAGGCTGGAGTTAGTGGTAGTTAGCTGGTTTAAGTCGGTTAATTAATTCTCTAGTTAGTGAGCTTAATTCATCTATAAATAGGGCTAGATATTTTAACTTTTGTAAGTTCTGTAAATCAGTTTCCCAATTCTATACAATTGAAGTTTCTCTCTTCTATGCGTGTACTGTTTGATTGTTCCTGCATATCAGTAAGTAGCAGATTCTTCATTATTGTGAAATTTAACATGGTATCAGAGCTTCGTTAGAGTCGATCTAGGGATTTTCTTCAAGGATCGTTGAAAATTGAGAGATTACTCTTATTTCATATTCATGGCGATCGAAGATAGCAGTTCGTTGATGCGTAGAGATCTCACTATCGATCAACATCATGCACTCTATTTGCATCCTTCTGATGCTCCTAACTCTCTTTCAATCGGTATGCCGCTAGTCGGGATGGAGAATTACACTCTTTGGCGTGAGGCGATGAAGCTCTCACTGCTCACACGGAACAAATTGGGGATTGTCGATGGATCTGTGACGCGCGATACATATGGGAAGACGCATGAGCATTTACGGGATCGGTGCAATGCAATCGTCAAGTCATGGATCATGAATAATGTCAAGTTCAATTGCCCACAGGGGCTTCTGCACAGCTCACTCACATAGGAAATAGTTATCTTGCTCGAGGTGATGTCCTCAAAGATGTCTTATGTATCCCTGATTTTCAGTTTAACCTTCTGTCAGTCTCTAAGCTCACAAGACAATTGAATTGTTGTGTTTCCTTTTATCCTGATTTTTGCACCTTTCAGGACCTCTCCACTAGGAGAGTGAGGGTGATTGGTAGAGAAAAGGGAGGTCTCTATATTCTACCAGGATTGAAGAATAGTAGAGACACTGGACAAAGGAATATTAAAGACACTGGACAAAGGCCACTGGTTGCTTTTACTTCTACTTTTGATTCAGCATTATGACACAAAAGATTAGGTCATATTCCACTAACAGTTTTAAGGAAAATTTCAGCATTTCAGAATAAGTGTATTAGCACTTTAGATCACTGTGAAGTCTGTCCCATGGCAAGGAAGATTAGACTTCCTTTT
>JAJOOR010013663.1:0-21254 GCA_036250505.1 Solanum acaule | reverse complement strand
AAAAAATAAAAAAATTGAAGTTGAAAATATTTTTTAAAAACAAACTTAATTTTTTTTGGGGGTGGGTGGTTGAGGGTATGGATGAAAAAAATAAAAATTTGAGTTGAAAATATTTTCAAAAAATAAACTTAAATTTTTTTTTGGGGGGTTGGGGTGGGGGTCGAGAATAGGGGTGAAAAAATAAATTTTTGAAGTTGAAAATATTTTTTAAAAACAAACTTAATTTTTTTTGGGGAGGTGGGTAGGGTTGGGGGGTCGAGGGTAGTGGTGGAAAAAGAAATTGTTGAAGCTGAAAATAATTTTTAAAAACAAACTTAAATTTTTTTTTTTGGGGGTAGGGGGAGCTGGTCGAGGGAGGGGGTCGAGATTAGGGGTGAAAAAAATAAATTTTTGAAGTTGAAAATATTTTTTAAAAATAAACTTATATTTTTTTTTTGGAGGGGGGTGGGGTGATGGTAGGGGTTGATGGGGGTCGAGGGTAGGGGGTTGGGGTGGGGTAAAAAAATAAAAAATTGAAATTGGAAATATCTTTTAAAAACAACTTTTAATTTTATTTTTTTTGGGAGGGGGTGGTAGGGGGCTGGGGGGTAGGGGTGAGGGTGGGGTAAAAAAATAAAGAACTGAAGCTAAAAATAGTTTTTAAAAATAAGCTTTAAATTATTTTTTATTTTTTTGGGGGGTAGGGGGTGGTTTGAGGGTAGGGACGAAAAAAATTGTAATTTGAAGTTGGAGGAGAGTTTTGGAAAATGTTTTCCTTAATTTTTGAAGGGAAATCATTTTCCTTAAATTTGAGGAAAATGAGTTGATTTGAAAAACATTTTCCAAAACATTTAACCCAACCAAACATGAGAAAATTGGAATATATTTTCCTTCATACCAAACACACTCTAAATGATTGTTTGGATGGTTTGTTCGGTCCGTTATATTGTATTGTATTGTGTTATTAATTTATATATCATGTTTAATTTTGATTGATATTTAAATTTTATTGGATCGTATCGTCTAAATTCATCGTTAGATAGCGACGAAAAAGACTTATTTTGTGTCACAATTGATTTGATGTGAGCAAGTCGTTATCGAAATTGTTGATATATGACATTATGTAACGACGAAAAAATGATAAAATATATTCAAACAATGTATTTATTAAAACAATGCAATATGATACATCGGGGAAGAATACGTGACAACCATGTCCAAATGGAGGGTAAATGTTTGTGTTTTTTTCCTTAATACTATTGTTCAGACCAACTTATGTGCACATCAACAAATTCACCGTGCAATCAGAGGCGTTTCCAGGAGGGGGTCACTAGGTTCACGTGAACCCATGCTCCCCTCCTGAAATCATATATAGTAGTGTTATATTTTTAAAAAAATATTAAATATAGATATGTGAACCCACACTTGAAGTATTATACCGTGCGATTATGTTGGGTTCACCTCTCTAAGTGAGGTTAGAAATTTGAATCTTTTAGTTATCTTGTTTTATTTTCCTTTTTAAAATTGGGTAATGTCACTCTAAGTGGTTTGGATAGGTAAAAATAACTTTGGACCTATAATTTTAAAATTTTAATTATTTTTAGTGATAAGAACCTAAATGTTAAATCGATCAAATTTATATCTTCGATCCACCTTTTTGTAATAGTGCACCCATCATCTCAAAATCCTGGATACGCCTCTGCGTGCAATCAACTAAAGTTTATAAATACTAGTGACGAGAAACCATGTTTATCACAATTAAAACAAACGAGTTAATTCACTACTACTTGAAATTCAAACATGTAATCTTCAAATTGTTCTCTTAATGTATGGAGAATCGTGTAAAGTGATGATTAGGTGAAATCTGAAGACGGTAGTAATGACTAGCCCTCTTTACCTCAAGCAATCTATTATCAAATTGGTACTATGATTAATCCTCCTTACCTCATTGAGTGTCTTTATGTTGTCACACGTAAAATTAGAATTTTTGAATGATTAATTAGTACCTATAATAATTAAGTTAGTAACTATCTAACAATAAGAGAGACATATATATGAATATGAATGTACTCGTTAATTATACATAATTACAATTCTGAATTTGATTATGAACAGACCTTTTACCTAAGGATGTAATAATACGCTGTGGATAAAACAATCCGTGCTCTGTGCTTTGGGTCGTTTACCGTTTTAAAGTAGTTATTACATGTGAAGTGAATCTTTTTCCTTCCTAATGTCTCCCTATTATTGGATTGTGGGTCATGATAATGATATTTTGGTAACAAAAAAGAGGAATGTGTTACCTTCATTTGCAATATAATTGACATTTGATCAATATAGCTAATTTTATAACCTAAATATATTGTGAATAGATTCATGTTCTATAAATCATTTTTGAATGATTAAAGAATACTCAAAATTATGAAAATTGACATCATGAGAAGTCAAATCTATGTCTCTCGAGTTAAACAAATGTGTACTAATACATACTCTAAAAAGAAGTTTTCTAATTCAAAAAATTATATAATTTGAGCTTTCATAAATATGTTTTTCGAAAAAAAAGAAACTTTTAAATCTAGTACTTTTATCAAAATTGATTAATTATTTAAGGGAAACAAAAGATATTCTATTTGCATTTTTTTACCCCTCCACCCCCCTCCTCCCACCCTCCTGGAGCTCCCACATTTTCTTTCTTAGTGGCTCGAACTTACAACCTTAAGTTTGAAAGTGAGGGGTGTCTACTAATCCGAGCAACTCCTTCTTGTCAAGAATAATTACCTTTTTTTTTTATTCATATTATAATTATTATCTATGTTCTATTCATTTATAATTATTAGCTATGTTCTATTCGTATTATAATTATTATCTATGTTCTAAGACACTCCACAAGAAATGAATGTTGATTTTATTAAAAAAAAATATATTGAGCGTTTTATACTGATTGTGATGGTTAGTGGTGATTGTAATTTGTATGTTAGTACTAGACACAGGTGCATGTGCTAGCACGGACCCAATATTTATTATTATTTTTATCTTAATTTATGTGATATAGATAGAATTAAGAAAGTCAATTAAATTTTAATATAATTTTTAGATATTTTAAGTTGTTAATTATTTGATTTATAGTACTGTAATTTTTAAATAATATATGATACTCTACTTGTTTTAATTTATATGATACTGATAAATTTTCTAGAATCAATTTAATTGTTTTTATGTCTTTTAATTTTTATAATTTTTTAATTATGATCTATATTACTTTTACGTTATTTTAAAAAATATATGTTACTCGTCTATCCATATTTATGTGACACTGATTTGAGGGTCAATCGAACTTTTTATATGTCTTTTAAATATTTTAAGTTGTTAATCATTGTGATTTATAGTATTTCTTACGTAATTTTCAAATAATATACATTACTCAATTTGTCCCAATGTATGTAGCACATATAGAATTTCAAGAGTCAATCAGATGTTGCTAATTATTGATATTTACAATACTTTTTACGTAATTTCCAAATTGAATAATACATATTACTTCTTTTATCTCATGTTATGTGACACCGATAGATTAATTAGAATCAATCAAATATTTTATATTTTTTTTAATATTTTAAATTGTCAGTTATCATAATGTATAATATTTTTTACGTAATTTTTAAATAGATATTAAAAAATAAGACAAACAAATTAAAACTGAAGAATGATAAGAAATTTACAGAAATACCCTAAAGGTGCCCAAGCAGGCATGTGGACCTGTTGTCTGCTTGAGCACCTAAACTCCCTCTTATAAATACAAAAAAAATAAGACAAATAAATTAAAACGGAAAAATTATAAAAAATTTTTTTTACAAAAATGCCCTAAAGGTGCTCAAGCATACATGTTGACCTGCTACCTGATTGAGCACCTAAACTCCCTCTTATAAATAAGTAGAAAGAAAACCTATAGCAATAATTGTGCAGTGGTGATTGGGAAGGACAAATTTTTATCAAAATTAAATCATACAATCAAATGATATGATTTCTTTCTTGTCGTGCTAATTTATATCTATATAAAATATAATTAAAACTAGTAAATCGTTGTGTGACGTATAATTCCCTAAAAAGAAACCAGAGAAAGATGATTTCATATATAAAACAAGTAACAATACAACTCTATTTCTTTAAATTTGGTAAGGTGGGGACTAGGGAATACTACTATGTAGGTCTTGCAATTATGTATATGTGATAATAATAGTGTAGTAATGTCATTTATTATAACAGTATACCATTTATAATTATTCATCTATAACAATCTACTCAAATATTGTGTAATAATATTTTATAAAAAAATATAATTATATAACATTTATAATAATCATCATTTATGTTATGTATATAATAAATTTCAATAGCGAATATCTAACAAAAATATTTAAATGGTGTCATGTGTCCGTCGTTTATGATGAGAAAACAATTATTGATATTTACATATTTTACGTTCATACTTTTTTTAATCTTATATAATTTTATTTAAAATAAATAAATAAAATTTAAATTTAATATCAATTATCAATACACATCTATAATAATGACGGTATATCCAAAATATGAGCCAATATATTGTAAATCAAATGGTCAAACGGTCAAACCATAAGATATTTGAAGAAATCTTTGGGAAGTTTCTCCGTATATTCCGTGCACTACTTCACATGATTCAATTCACTTTTACAAATATTTAATTTACTAAATATCCAACTCAAAACTTTTTTTTTTTCACCCGGAGATCGGAATTCGTATTGAAGTCGTAACTAAATTCAGAAATCTGTATTGGTTCAACTAAATTCAAATCACGTATAAGTCCCATTTAGTAGTGACACTCCAACAAAATTTTATCCATACTAGAACTTAAACTCGAGATCTCTAATTAATGACAAAGTAATTATATTACTACACCATAACTCATGTCGATACCTCAAAACTTTCGGGATGGTAGCTATAGTCCATTTGATTAAACAAGTAAAATAAAAATTTTAATCCCACTTGATATTGATATTTATAGAAATATACATTTGCATATAAGAGAAAAATAGAAAAGAATTCTTTCCACCTTATCGATAAAAGTTTTGATAAGGTAATAAGTACTCTATTTTTAATCAAAAATTATGCTTGAGTCTCTCTGTGTATAAAGTTATCTTGGTAAGGAAACATATTACTACCCAATATTGGACTTTTCGAGAAAAACTATTAATATTTGTCTTGGTAACTAAGAGACTGGAATATACAAAATAAACAACAATTATAAAAAATTTACGTCAAATTTGAAAAAAATAAAAATTTAAATCAATTAGTTATAGATTTATTTATTAGTAATGTACTAATTTTTTAAATTTTAATTAATGCAATATGATATCAAATTTGATAAGTATTTCATTTTCATTTATAAGATAAAAAATACAAGAAAATAAATATCTCACTATAACAATCATAAAACTTTCGTTACAAAGATTGTCACATGAAGAAATTTAACTATATAATTATATATTTTATGTTTTAAAAAATTAAATAAATCAATATCCCTGCAAGTTGCAGTGTCTTTATCATTCCACTGGCTAGATTCAGAAATTAATGAAAGCACTTGAATGGGGCTGTGCAAATTAATCCAGTGGTTAATAATACTTCAGACACCGCACCAATATGAATTGTGGTGTAGAGATGAGATTGTTTTACTCTTAATTAGAGGTTTCAAGTTGGAGCCTTATATATATGAAGAAAATTCTGTTGGAAGTGTCACCTCCAAATGAGCCTTACAATACGCGATTCAAATTTAGTTGGAGCTCTAATATGAACTCCAAATACGGTGTGAGCCACCACAAAATAATCCAGACTCATTATTATTATTAAAAAATTCATGTCACTGAATATGATAAGAGTGTGAAAGGCTTGCTCACAAACTTTAATAATCATTGCGCCTAACAACGTTAAAACATCGAAGAAATTGTATTGGGTTTGGGTTTTAGTAGTGGGAAATCATATTTCCCAAAAAATAAATAAATATGATGGAACTTGTTTTTGATATTGTTATTTAATTTATATTTATTTTCAAAGTGTTTTTGTATAATATTAGCTTTAGATATACAATATTTGAAGTTAAAGTTTGATAAAATTAAACTTCAAATATTGTAAACAGATTTTATGTATTTATGTATGAAGTTTATATATAAATGCTTGAATTCTAATTATTTTTGTCTGATTTTATCCTTTTTACGTGAATTTCAGCCATATGTGTATAAATTTTAGATAAAAATAGTTAGAATTAAAAGAATGATTGAACTAAAATCAAGATAAAATGATTGAATATAATTGAAGTTTAAGCGTGTATATATATGGACGAACTACACCAAAACGGACAGTTCGTCCATTTATGGACGAACTATAACTATCATCTTTTAATGTTGTAGTCTCTGTTAACTCTAAATTCATCCAAACCAATATTATACAAATCTTAAAGGTAGTTCGCCCACAAATAAGTGAGCTATAATTCTTTTTGTTAACTCCGCTCACATGAATCTATATCCCTTTCTTCCTCACGTGAATTTTATATCTTTTTCTTCAACAATAAATATGATTATTCACTCCTCATGTCTCAACAACCTGGAAAGTTTGTATATTCAGTTGAACCAGATGTTTGTAAAGGCAAAGAGTATTGTAAAATGAAAACATCGAGGAATTCAAAAAAATTAGATCGTAAGTTTTGGAGTTATGCGCATTCAAAGGTAAAAAAATTAAGTTGTCCACTTCAAAATATTTGGATGTTCACTTGATCTCTTGGTTGTTATTTCAGAAAAATGATGAATGGGACTATTTTGGTGGACAAAAAACATGCTCATAAATGAAACTAAAATCATTCTTTCACGAGTTAGGAAACCCTCTTTCGACAGTGACACAACAACTTCACACATCAATATATATTAAATTTGTAGAAGATAGAGAATTTTCTAAGGACATTGCTAAATGAGTCAGAAGAAAAACAAATGATCATGTTTGAGAACTTCTGGAGTCAACCGTACTAGGCGTCGTAGAAAGGAAATAGCTAGACATATACGTTCCAGGTCGCATGGCACAACGATGTAGTTTATGTCGAAAGTTGGTCATAAGAGGAATCGTTGTCCCCGTCAACCTTAGTAGTTTTTTACTATTGTTGTAAGCAAATAAATAGTGAAATTTAATTTATGAGAAAACTTCTCAAGTTTTTTTAGTCTTTTATTATTGAAAAAAGTCATTATTTTATGTATCAAAAAGATTTTACAATAAACTTAAAATTGAGAAAGAAATATATATTCAGACGATGAGTTAACAAAAAGAATTGTAGTTCGCCCAGTAGTATGTGAACTACCTTTAAGATTTGTGTAATAATAGTTTGGATGAAATTGGAATTAATGGGGACTACGGCGTTAAAAGATGATAGGTATAGTTCGTCCATAAATGAGTGAATTGTCTGTTTTGGTGTGTGTTTTTATTGAGGGTCCCTTTTGATGTTTAAGGTTCAAAAAGTTTCCATTTTGGCACTAGACTCTTTTTTTACACAATAGTGAGTGGAGTACTATTATTGTTTTTTCAGTACGAGGGGAGTATTATTGGAAACGAAAATTGTTGATTGAAAAAAAGAGAAGTTTGAAAACATGTTTGATCTTTACGTAAATTATTAGTTTTATACTTGAATTATTAATAGTCTTAAAAATACAGTTTTACTTGACTAACTAAATTTAGATACACCTCGATTTGCCACATCACATAACAAGTAGTCTAACATACTCAAACTCTTGCAAGAGCCTGAAGCTCTTAATTAAAAGTCGAGAGAAGTGTGAAAAAACTCTTAAACTTGGCGAGAATTTAGGGGTGTATTTGTCACGCCCCGAGCCTACACCCTGGGCGGGACTGGCACTCGAGAACCATTGCTGGCCCCAAGCGAACCGTTGACCTGGCTTAACTTATAGCGGAAGACTTAAATACGAGAAAATAGTCTCATAGGATAACTCATGCAATAACTTAAAGAAATATTAGATTAGCCAAAATGACAACTCAAGTCTCATAGCAAAACATCTGAAATACAAGCCTAAAGAACTCATATCTAACTGTCTATGATGAAGCCTCTAAATACTGAGAGAGATGTCGGGACAAGATCCCCGATCATCTTAACAACCTACTAACAAAGCAATCGAAGGGAATCCTCCGAAGCAAGGAGGCTCACCAACTGACTCTGAGTGCTCAATTGGATCAACGAGGCGCTGAATGCTGATCCTGGTTACCTGTATCTCCATCATTAAAAGATGCAGGCCAAATGACATCAGTACATTGAATGTACGAGCATGCGAGGGGAAAAACTAAACATGACATAAGCTTGAAAGGAATCTCAAAAGAACACTTACCTTAGCTTTACTCAACTCATGAATACTCAACTCAAATGCGAAGTAAAAACAACAATAAAAGTGCAGTTTATACAAAGCATTTAAAACAGTAGATGACAACTCAATGTATTTAAGAAATACAATAGCAACTCAGTTTACATATAAAGTAAAATATAATACTGTAGGAGTTTCTCTAATCAATAACCATCACTATGAGCTAAAGTGATGATACAACGTCTCGTCCACGCTGTCAGAACTGTCATATACCTTGCTGTGATATAGAACGCCTCAACTAAGTGGAGTTTCTTACTGATTTCATTTGCATCTTTTAATTTATGACTTGGTCATGAGAATTATCTAATTTTTGAAAGACTGATTTTTAAATCTCAAAATATCAAATATATTTTTGGGTAATATAATAATTGACTTGTTTTTAAATTTTAAAACTTGCCTCAAATTTTTATATTTTGTTTTTAAAAAACTTCATTTATTACTTTAGATTTGTTTTACATCTGTACTGGACTTGTATAAATTTTCTCCAAATTTGTAAATTAAACCCTAACTAATATATGAGTTTTGCCATTTCCTACCTTGAATCCTAATAATATTTGTTTGTAACTTATAATAACGAGTGTATATACTAGCGCGATCAGAATTTAGTCGGAACTTCAATATGGACTTCGAACATTGAATAAAAATCATTATTTTTAAGGTTATCAATAATTCAAAAATGAAATTAATAATTTCCCCTCCATGTTTAAGAATGAAAACAGGACATTCTTTTGCATCTTAATTACTTCTTTATTCAACTATAATGATTTTTTCGGTGTCACTTTTTATTTAATTAAAACATAAAAGTTGTGTTTATTTATTTTCACGATTCATTAGCTTCTGATGCTTCTTTTTTCCAATATACATCAAAATCACTTACTAGTCTTTTTTATCCCGAAATTAATTACATATAAATTATAATGTCTAAAAGCTTTATTCTTTAAATTAAAAAAGAACTACTTACTAATAGTATTTCAAAATTTTAGAAATAGCAAACCTAATAGACATAATAAGACTCTATAACTATAGTTTCAATAATTGCACTTCATAGTATAATTTTGTTTGCTATGGAGACTGCGGTTTGTATATTTTCGTCCATTTGTATATTTTGCTAGTGAATTTGCAAATAAGGTAAGTATATACAAATTTTGTTTTATACATTTAAGAATTTTTTAGAACTCCGTTTGTATATTTCGTTTGTCAATATACAAACATGGTAATTTATTATGAATTATTCGTAAATCGTATACAAATAGCTAGGGTAAGCATATACGAAATTCTGGATTAAAACAATCAGGAACCGAATTATACAAATTCAAGATCTATACAATCAAGAACCGAATTATATAAATTCTCGATTTATACAAATCAGGAGCCAAATTATACAAATTTTGGATCTATACAATAAGAAACCGAATTATACAATTCTGAATTTGTACAAATCAAGTGAATTATACAAATAAAACGAATAACAAGAATTGAAGAAACTATAGCCGCGAATTACAATTTTCTTAAACTATAGCTATAGTACCTAATATAGGCTAAAGGTTTGCTATTTTGCATAAATTTTCCCCTAATATTATTAATATACTATCTGAGTTTGTGGTGCTGGTTTATAGAGCGGTTAATATGGATCGATTCAATCCAAATAATGTTGGATTTTGACAAATTAGGTGAGTTAACTCATCATTTTGATGAGCCTTAAAACAACAAGTCTATTAATCACTACGCAGTACGCAGGGTTGCAGATTGCGTCGAACCCGTCCATTTTTTAAATATATATATATTTTTACAGTAATATTTATAATTTTAATTTTAATTTTAAAATACTAATGTAAATATTTACAGGATAATACTATTTGCTTACTAATTTTCAAATCCACAAACAAAATAATCCTAACAATATTTTACCCTAGCTAATTAATTTATATCTTAAAATATACTCTTTTTTTAATTAAATATTTATTCTATTAGAATATTTGGTAATCTTCAAGAACAATTATTACTAAGAATAAATTGTGATATTAATTTTATCTTCAACTTTTAAAATAGTAGATAATTTGAAATAATTGTTTTTTAAAAACCACAACTAATAAGTAGTACAATAGCATCATGTAATTTACAGCGTACCACCCGTGCAACTATTTGTACATGTTTTGGCTCATCAATTGGACTCCGAATCTGTAGTCTAAAAGCTAGATGCAAATTTTAATAGTACAAGATACTATTCTCAATCCTTTAACGTCGTTGTCAGAATTTTCATTAAAAAATTTTAAATATGAAAAAATAAATATATGAATTAATCGAAAAGGGTTCAATATCTATTATTATGTGGATATATATAATATTTTTTAAAATTATATATAAATAATGTAAAAAAAATTGTCGAGAAAGATTCAGATGAACCACTGACCCCGAGCTAACTTTGGCATTTAATTTAAGAGTGTGAATTCTTGTTTTATTTATGTGGAAAGGTTGAAACTACACCTGAATCCATTAGCTGTAATGGAGAAAGAAAAAAAAATTTCCACTTTCCAGTTGGATCAAATTATGCATAAAAATTCTCTTCTCAAAAAGTTGTGAGCCCCTATATATATACTTCCACATTGCAATTTGCAAACTGTAACAGGAAATATTCATATTTTAAAATATTATTTTTTATTTAATTTATTTGTTTTATTTTCTTTAATAATTTTAATTTTTCACAACATGTTTGAGATCAACAAATTAAGAATTATTTTAGTATATGCTACATATTTTTAATTTAAAATTATAAGATTGAATTTTTGTTAAAATTTTTTTTATGTCAAATTAAAATCAGACAAATAAATTGAAACGAATGACGTAAAACTTTTGTCCCATTCCGAGTGTCAGTCAGCAAGACAAGTTAGCGAATATTGTTGTAAAAGATGTTTGTACTTGCAATCATGCAAAGGTCGGAAACTTACATCTTAAACTTCTCATGTCATCTAAATAGGATGGATTCTCCAAAGTGCCCCATACCCCCACCCTAGCCCCGTTCAGAGTGACAAAGTCATAATTTTATTTTTTTTCTTTATGATTAAAGATATGCAAAATTAAATCTACACTCAATATAATTAACTTTAATCTATATATATCATATAATTTTTTGACAAGAGGTGTGTACTGGTAGTTGACTCTACCCATGCCCCACCTTCAAAGAACTTCCCTTTTTTTTCTATTCGGTGTTCGATACTCATATTGGAGCCCGACTATATTTGAATTTGTGCCGAAAAGTCCAAATTAGAGATAAAACACTTCCTAACAAAGGTCACTGTATACTCATGGAGACTCGAACCCGAAACATCTAATTATGAATGAAGAAGTATTTACTATACCACCACAATTATATTCTTATTGGTACTTCCCAAAAAATTAGAAAAACACTACTTAAGGGTGTGTTTGGTATGAAGGAAAATATTTTTCAAAGAAAATGTTTTCCTGGAAAATAAGTAGATTTTTTACTTATTTTCTTATGTTTGGTTGGTGAGTAGAAAATATTTTCCGAAAAAGATTTTTAGTGTTTGATTTATGAATGAAAAAAATGTTTTTAAGAAATATCTTTTATTTTTACTGGAGTAGAAAATAATTTTTAAAATTGAAAAGATTTTTTAAAAATAAACTCAAATTTTTTTGGGGTGGGAGGGGTAGGGGGGCTCGAGGGTAGGGGTGAAAAAATAAAAATTTGAAGCTGAAAATATTTTTTAAAAACAAACTTAATTTTTTTTTTGGGGGGTGGGTGGGAGGAGGGTCGAGGGTAGGGGTGAAAAAATGAAATTTTGAAGTTGAAAATATTTTTTTAAAAACAAACTTAAATTTTTTTTTGGGCGGTGGGGGGCTGGTAGGGGGAGGGTGGGTGGGGGGCGGGAGGGGTTTGAGTGTTGGGGTGAAAAAAATGAAATTTTGAAGTTGGAAATATTTTTTAAAAAGAAACTCAAATTTTTTTGAGGGGGGTGGGGGGATTTGAGAATCGGGGTGAAAAAATAAATTTTGAAGTTGAAAATATTTTTTAAAAATAAACTTAATTTTTTTGGGGGGTGGAGTGGGGGGAGGGGGGGGGCTGGCGGGGGAGAGTCGAGGGTAGGGGTGAAAAAATAAAAATTTGAAGTAGAAAATATTTCTTAAAAACAAACTTAATTATTTTTTGAAGGAGGAGGGGGGCCGGTAGAGGGGTGATGGGGGCCGAGGGTAGGGGGGATAAAATAATAAAAAAATGAAATTAGAAATATCTTTTAAAAACAACTTTTAATATTATTTTTTTGGTGGTGGTGGTGGTGATAGGGGGCTGGGGGTAGGGGTGAGGATGGGGTAAAAAAATTGAAGTTAAAAACATTTTTTAAAAATTAGCTTTAAATTTTTTTTTGGGGTGGTGGTTGGGTGGCTGATTTGAGGGTAGGGACAAAATTAATTGATTTTTTCATAAAAAAATTGTAATTTGAAGTTAAAAGAGAGTTTTGGAAAATGTTTTTCTTAAGTTTTGAAGGAAAGTCATTTTCCTTAAATTTGAGGAAAATGAGTTGATTTGGAAAATATTTTCCAAACTTTTAACCCAACCAAACATGAGAAAATTGAAAAATGTTTTCCTTCATACCAAACACACCCTAAAAGAAAGAAAGGAAATAAGAACCGTTTCCATTTTAGACTCGGGTGAATGGCTCGTAAGCTATAATCTTTTAAGTCCATTTAGCAGGGGATAAGCTATAATTCCTCTTACAAGTCGTTAAAACTTAATAAATTTAACTTAGAGATCTTTTCTCGTGTTTAAACATGTAAGTAGTATTTAGAATTCAATAATTATTTTTTTTTAGAATTCAAAGCTTATTAACTCAAAATTCCTAACTTTGTCTGTTCTAATTTTGATATCTACCTTCGTACGTTAATCATGTTCAATTCTTGATTGTTTCATTGGATTGCTTTAATTAATCCAACTTAACTCTTGCTAGTCAAATCGACCTTAATAAGAATAAATAAGAAAGAAATTAAGGGTTACTATATATATATATATATATATATATATAAATGAAGCATATATAGAAGAACAATTGACTTAGTAGAAAAAAATAGTCATTAACGAGAATAATGAAAACGCACTAGCTAGGTAGCTAGGATGATTATTCCATATTAAGTCCCATTTTAGTGAAAGATCAAATAGTTATTTAAAGTCCGAAAAGAAATGTGAGGAATAATATGTATTCACAAATTGGGTTGTAAAGTATGTGTGAAAAGTTTAAAAGAATTTCAACCAAAATTAGCTCCAATAAACTAAAGGGAAATAGAGTGGGCTCAGTATATGCCAAACTTTTTAACTCATGAGATAGACGCAGTAACAACAATAGTGAAACTCAATATACATTTTTTCGACCTTCGATACTCGTATTAAGATTTGATTAATGATAGGAAAATTTTGTACCAAAGGTAAATGCTCTCTAATAATTAAGATGATTTTAAATCTGGGACTTAAATCTGACATGTCTAATTAAAAAAAAAATTACTTTCTATTATATCCTCGATAGCTTATACTTCCTTCATTTCAATTTATATAGCACAATTAGAATTTTTGAGGGTCAACCAAGTTCTTTAATAAGAATTTCTTGAAAAAAAAGATTAATAAGAATTTCTTTATGTATTTTTTAAAATATTTTTAAGTTGTTAATTATTGCGATTTATGAGATTTTTTAATTTAATTTTCAAGCATATAAATTTTATTTTAAATACATTAAAAATTTTATACCTAAATTTACGATAAAAATTTAGAAATTTCAATCCTTCTACATCAATTGAGATGGAAGAAATACTTACAACAAGGTGATCTAGAAGATCCAATTTTATTGGATGATGGGAGTATATATATTTAAAAACCTTAAATTATTACCACATTTGGAAAAAGTGGAAATGTAAAGAGAAAGCTAGATAATAACACTTTTAAGCATGCATGTTGGGTTCATTTTGTCCTCCTTATTATTTTGCCTTTAATTTGATTCATCCCAAAAAAAGTAGTATCAACTAGTTAGGCCTTCATATCACACCACTTGTCGCACTACAACATCTTTGTTTAGACACAAAGATGGATTTAGGATATGTTGGATGAATTCAACTGAACTTATTAATTATACTTAGATTAGTAGCTTAAAATATGTGCATAAACACGTGTATATATAATATAAAAAGTAAAATTTTACCAAGATCATATTGTTAATTTAATTATAAATTCCGGATTCAGTGATACCTTAACAATTATTAAGAGAAAGAAGATTATAATAATAATAATTATGTTTCAGATCCAAATAAGTTAATTCGTTATATGAATTCTTATTATAAATCATGTTAATTATGAGAATCATCCTTAAATTGATAGATTTTACATGCCAACCTACCATAACCTTTCTTTATTTGAATTTGAAACTGTCAATGTGAGCAAGCTCATCCTAGTATAGTCACGGAGTAAAAGAAATAAAATAGTACTATAGATCAACCAAAGTCAGCTTTGTTGTGCCATAACTTACAGGTTTTCTTGCTTGTGATCGTTTGGTAGAGTGGATAAGAATAGTGCTAAATAGAGTGCATTAGTAATGCTTGCATTCACAATGCATGTATTAGTTATGATTGCATTAATTATACATAGATTATTTTTATGCATTGTTTGGTTTGATGCATTAAGAATAGCATGCATTGCATAAAAAAAAAATTATTTACAAAAATACCCTCCACTATTATGGTGAAAAAGATGTTAAAAGAGGTTTTGAGGGGCAATTCAGTCTTTAATCATGCTAATGCATGCATTAAAACTATTGCATTGCTAATACTTGAAATCCATGGTATTAGCAATACACACCTTAACACACAATAGAGTGTAATACATATATTAGAAAAAAGTACCAAACAAGATACTAGTAATACACCAAACTAATGCGTGCATTATTTTTCGTAATACACTCTATCAAACTAATATATATGTACTTTAACGTTTGCATAAGTTTACTTGTATCCTAACTTTCTTATATCAACCTTCTCATCATTTCATAAACTCAACCAAATATGTCTATCAAATTCTAATAATATGACTTGTATTTTGGAGTACGCCACACCATAATTTGGTTGTTTTGGTGGAACAAGGGAGTGAGTTGACAAAGAAGACTTTGTTTTAGTGTGGAAGAAGAAAAGTATAACGTAACTCCTTGTTATTTTTTTTCCTAATAAATAATAGAAGTCCAAATGAAGTGAACCAAATTCATAATTAATTCTTGAAACACACACACACACACAATGGCACAAATAGTGTTAACATGAATCTAGTCACATTTATCACAGGTTTTGGCTTGGCTTCTATAAATGTGATGTGAATAGTTAGAGGTGGGGTTTGTCGTCCATTTTTTGTTGTAGCACAAAAAACAAAGTTAGTAACACCAAAAGGTCGTTGTGGAGTGATAATTAATTAATACTCCTTCATTATTAATTAGAAATTTTGAATTTAAATTATGAATGTTTTATCTCAAAATAATTTTTTTTAATGCAAATTTGGATTAATCAAACCCTAAAACGAGTCGACTATCGACGTGAGAAAACAAACAAAAAAGAGTGAGTATAAAATAAAGCTACCTCCACTCAAGCTAGCACTTTGCCTGCTATCACTACTACACTCATTTTCAGTTCCTTCATTTTATTCCATTTAATTATTACTTCTATAAAAAAAAAGAACTAAAAAAAAAAAGAAAAAGGGAAAAACTGAACAGCTGGAGTGGATTGTCTCATAGTGCACTCTTTTGTCCTTTTAGACAAATAGGAATTGGGCAATGGAAGTGATTTTGCTTTCTAAAAAAATTGGACCCCATTTGGTTTGCCATTTTAACTTCTAAGGAACTTTTTTGTATTTTCTGAATAGAAGCATATAAAAAGATGATTAGATGGTTTGAAAGTGGCGTCTACCTAGTTGACATTGACAAATGTTTTGGTAGAAAAACCTTTGTCCAAACCTAATTTAGGTAGTTCAAACCCTATAGACAATTATGGTTTTTGTTATTCACAAATTTAAGTTTTGCTCTATATTAATGACCTTGAGTCATCAAAATCTTTCTAACTAGCTCGATGTCTCACTAGGTCGCCCTAAGCTAGAAGGAGTCCTTAGTCCTTCGATTAGAGTAAAACTCATGAAAGAGATGAATCTAACTTTGATACCATGTAAATATATGACATGTGAGTCTAACTCAACCCCCAAAAATAACTTATGAGGGAAGGATTGTCCAAGTCCAAATAAGGAGACCACCGGTTCATTCCCCAATCAATGTGAGACTTTTACTCACTCTAACATCATTCAGAGACGATATATACGGTATACCTACTATGTTGGAAATGACTTGTCAAAAATATTTATGATAGGCGAAATTTATTCGCATACTCACCGTAATTCCACAAGTTGTTTGAATCATTGACTATTTATCATGCTCTCGAGGTTCAAACTTCGAATTGAAAAGGCGATCATTCTGAATGAACTTACACTACAACTCAATAGAGATTAATAATCTTAAATACATTAGTGAAGCTTAAAGTAGAAACTAAAAAAAAGGGGTGTCGACCTACTAAAAATTACATAAAATAAGACTAGAAGAGTAAAGAAATTCCTTTACATGGAATCCAAATATATGAGAATCAAGAGTTGAAAAATGACAATGTCAAACACCATGAAATATACTCATTACTCCATAATGGTGAATACGCGTGTAAAAGTGACAAGGACAAGAAGAAAACTCAACATTAATGGTTCATTGAGAATATTTTTTAAAAGAAAATAAATTAAAAAAATTGGGGGCTTAGGATAGGGATTACAATGTGGGGAATCGAACACTCAACTACAGGGTAGGAGTTCAGATAACCAACCAACTAAGCTACTATGATTCCCTGCGACATGAATTCTTGTGCTACATGTAATGAATTTGTGTGTTTTTTTGGATACTTTTCACTTTTTTGGGACCTTTTAGGGTTTTGTTGCATTCATTTACAATGTACAAACATTACTGCAGAAAGTCCCATACTGCACTGCAGAATATGATGCATTAAGCCTTCACTGTTGGCACTTGGAATAAAGTTGAGGTTTCGCCATGTAATCAATTGGCTGGACTGAATGCGAAACTTCAACAACTATACAAAAGACACGTGATAATTCTGTACACACTAAGGACATAGACAAACACTTTGTCCTTTGTTCCTGCTCAATATTTGATATTCACGTTGAAGTTTAATTGAATTTGAATTCAAATTTATGACTTTTGATTACAACTATCCCACAACAACTCACAGATATAAAAACTCTATTATTATTGTACTCCCTCCGTTTCACAAAGAATGACCTCCTTTCCTTTTTAGTCAGTTTCAAAAAAAATGACCTCTTTCCTTTTTTGGTAACATTTTACTTTTTGCTTTCCACGTGGCATGTTTAAGACCACAAGATTAAGGGCAATTTTGTACATTTGACATAACATTAATTTAGGACAACAAGATTCAAAAATCTTCTTTATTTACTTAAACTCCGTGCCAAGTCAAATCAGGTCATTCTTTGTGAAACGGAGGGAGTATATTTTTTTCAAAGACGTACATAACATGGTGATTTGTCAATATTGGACTCGGCTCCCCTCCAGTAGTGCATCCCTCCATTTGGTCCAGTGTGGCTTGATTGATCGACACGTATGTCTTTATTTATTTAATGGTTCAGATCCATTTTGTTAACTAAATAATATCAACTCTAGTTAGCAGTTCTCTCTCTCTCTTCAATCTTTTCTTTTTTGTAGGAAATTAAATTCAATTGTGCAAATTAAACTACGAAATTCATTTTATTGGTTCTTTTCTCACCATTATCAATCGAAGAATACTTTTTACCCTCCTAAAACACTTTAGTAAAAGCATATTTGGGTTATGAAATTATACAAATCCAAGTAAGAAGAGTGAATTTAATTCGTTTAGACGGAAATGATGTTGCTATCTTCTTCGAATTGGCAAAATTATTTTCCATTTGGGTTTCACCATAACTGTAAAACGGCAAAATTGAATAGAAAATAAAAATGGTGTTTGCGTTTTTTGCTGCAAAATTTGAAGTTTTTCATCATCATAGCATCTTGGATTTTTCTTTTCCACTTGTTTTTTATCTATGTACATGTCAACAGATACAGATACAGATACAGATACAAACTTAATTATGAAATTTTGTTTTTTGAGAACTTAAAGTTTTGTCGGAGTGGTTTTGATTATTTCATCTTGTTTTCTGAGGATGGAGTTAGAAGACAAGTAGTGGGGAGAAACATTGTTCACCTTGGTTAGAATATTTAGTTAGTTAATAAAATGAATCATAAAGACATACGTGTCGATCAATCAAAGCCACACTGGACCAAATGGAGGGATGCACTACTGGAGGGGACCCCATTCTGTCAATATTGTACTTATTAGTCACTCAACATGGTGTCAAATCACCTTATTTTTAGTGACTTTTGAAACTTAAAAGTTATATATTTTTTAAAAAAATATATATATATAAAAAAAGTACACTATCGTATGACGTGGAATAGATGGAATACCATTTTGTTTGTTTTTAAAAAATAAAAATAAAACTGGGGGTGGGGGTGGGTAGAGAAAACAGGGGAGGGAATTACAATGTGCGAAATATAATGTTCACCAATAAAATGAGAGTTCAGATAGCTAAACAACTAAGTTATATACTACTATTTTGCTAATTGGATTTGAACTTACTTATATTTGTGTCTTCACTCTTGATAAACTATACATTAAATCCGTCATTGCTCTCCAAGTAGCACAACTTTTCATTATCTAGTGATACATTGTCAATTATCCATTTAAGTCGATATCAAGGTGTCAAATGAGTTGGTTACACTGATTTTTAACAGATTAAAATATGTAATTAATAAATGAATGAATTATTAATTCGCTAAAAAGTTATTTGTGTTGAAATGCATTAAAAAGCGAGTCAAATCCCAACAAGTTTTAATTATTTTATTTGTTCTTTTATAAATTTTAGTATCTAATAAAAATATTATTTTTCTTTATTAAGGTTAATATATAACTTATCAAATCAAAAAATGTCTTTTGAGAAATATTAATAAAATTTCTCATGGATCAGTTTGGATTAGATATCAACTTAAATTCTAATAATTGAAACAGATTGATCGGCTATTAAATAAGTGTATTAATAATCAACCCAAATTTAAATACGTTAAAACATATTAGACGAATTATAATTTCATGGACTATAATTTGATCACCTAATCTAAATCACAAGAATTAGGACATGAAAAGATTATTAACCCCCCAAAAAACCTTGACTAATTAGAAGAAACTAATAATTCATTTATCAAGTAATCAATTGCTGCAGCAGAACTTAATCCTATTATTTTATCGACCTATCTTGATTTATTGGTGTTTAATTTTTTTTTATTATCAAATAATAATACACCTATCAATTTTTAGGAATTAACTCAGCAAACAAGACATCACTATCGTCAATCAATTAGCATTTTGTTTCATTAATTTTTTGTTTTTTCTGGGTGTGTAATTTTACTATTTTTTATTTTAAGATTGAAGTTAATTTCAGCATTACTTAATTATTGCACATATAGAACTACTATTTTTCAGATATAATACTTAATAATTTATATTCCACTTTTTATGATGAAGGTTGAGGAGGGAAATCGGACTCATTCAGAATAAGTGTGAAGGGCTACAATTGAATCAACCCTTGAATTTGAATTGACACCGATGAGATGTAGAAATTTTCGTCGTTCGTCCCTTTTTTTTTTTTTTCAATTTCAATCGTATTTGGTAGAGTCTTTGAATTATCATTTAAGAATTTCTTTTCATTAAATTGAAAATCTTATAAAAAGAACATCAAATCATGGTTTAAAATTGGATCATTTACACTTTTTTCCTAACATATTTTTGTAATGATCTTTAATTTTTGTCTCTCGTAACAAATACTTCTTTCGTGAAGTACAAGTTTATATTTTTGTATCATAATATTTCACAAGCCATATTCCATCACAACTTCAACTTCTAAAAAACTTATGTCTCATTATACATAAATTCAATTGCTAAAGGACAAAAAATAATGGGAATAATAAACTTATTTAAAGGGAAAATGTGCAATCTAATGTTTTTTAAATTTTTAAATGTTAAACAACAGCCCAATATTTTGTCAATCACAAAATTAGGGGTGTACATGACCGTGTTGGTTCGGATTTTTCAAATATCAAACCAAATTATTTGTGTAAAACTTTTAAATTTATAAACCAAACCAAACTAATAAAATTTGGATTTTTTCGAGTTTTTCAACATCGGGTTGGTTCAGGTTTTTCAAATACCAAACCAAACCATTGTGTCGAATTTTTAAATTTATAAATCAATTACCAAACTAATAAACCTCAGATTTTTGGTTTTTTTTGGGTAAAGTTTGCGTACAAACATATAATTAATTTGTGCTCCAAATATTTCTTTAGTCCAACCAAAATACAATTATCTAAGGTGTTTCTTAAAAAAATAACACAAAATATGAGATGAGTACTGATGACACAAAAATATTCAATAAAAAATAATAATAAAATCGTCATATAAAATAAATATTGCAAAGTCATAATGAAAATGACCATAATTTAAAAGTACTAAATCATGCTAAAATAAGTTTAATAAGTACTAGTTACATTACTAAACATTTTAGGAAAATTAAAATTAAATTATGTATTTTAATTGTCTAAACCAATGTAAAACTAAAGAACAAATATTCAATATTATTGTCATTCTTAGTGTTGAATTGATTTTCTTTTT